>JAULJZ010162488.1:0-26489 GCA_032270985.1 Heliamphora pulchella
CCGGATGGAGAAGGTCCTTAGAAAGGCCAAAGGGATCGAAGAATATATGCTAGATGTGGGAGGACTATGTTTATTCCTAGACGCTAAGCTCCCAGATAAGTTTAAGATGCCCGACATGAAAAAATTTAACTGAACCGGAGATCCCATAATTCATCTTCAAATGTACGTTGGTACCCTGTCGCCAATGGAAATTGATGACCAGTTCAAGGCGCAGCTCTTTCACCAATCTCTCTCTAGGGCTGCCCAGAAATGGTTCCTCTCCCTCGATGTAGAAAAGACCAGAACTTGAGAAGACATAGCTACGGCCTTTGTCAGTCAATATAGTTACAATATCCAACTGGACGTAACTACCCGAGAGCTCGAGACGACTCGACAAGAAAATCAAGAGTCTTTTGTTGACTTCCTGACCCAATGAAGGGGTAAGGTCGCCAAGATGACAAACCAGCCCTCTGAGAAAGAGCAAGTGAGGATAGCAGTAACGAATGTGCAAGCTCCCCTGAAACGCTATTTGATCACACAGTCGCTCTCCGCATTCAAGCAGTTGTTTGATGTTGGGGTTCAGATTGAAGATGCAATTCATTCTGGGGATATTGAGAGGGCTGAACCGAGCCAGAAACCTAGGAAGACATTCCCCACGAATAACCAAAACCAATCTGCTGCCACAAACCTCGTGTCTCGTTCAAATGAGGTAAACCGACTGAACCCATCCTATTCCGCCCAGCAATCCAATAATACCCAACAGTAAGACAATAGCCAACAGCAACAAAGGCCGAGGATGGTCTTCACTCCCCTCAACATCTCATTATCCACCACCCTGAGTCGACTCGTCTAGAAGGGGCTTATCAAATCATTGGACCCCATACCCATTCCTGATCCCCTACCGCCAAGGTTTAATGCTTCTTAATACTGTGCCTTCCCCCAAGGCCACGAACACCTAACTGATAAGTGCTTAAGGCTCCGACATGAGATCTAAAATCTCATCAACAACAAGGTGATCCCTCTACCATCTGCCATTCCAAAGCTGAATGTCACGACTAACCCACTGCCAAATCATGCTAGGCAAATTGGGATAAATTACATGTCCCTGGGAGAATCAGAGGACCCAAGTCAGCGCATCTATTCAGCATACCTACCACGCCCTCATGTTTCAGTAACTGAGGATCGAACAGCATGTTCATTTATCGTGGTTAGAGGCAGTCGAGACAGGATAGAGGAATGGAATGATGGTGCTTGGGAGTGGTATCAGACAACATTCCCAGCTATTCAACTAGAAGAAGAGGAGCACAATGAAGAAGATGAATTGCCTTTGGATTACCCAGCCCGACCATATGGGTTTGGTTACGTCCTCGATGGCGTTACCCTTCCCCAATTTTTTAAGAAAGAGGTATATGTGGATGAAATACAATCCTATTGGCTAGTAAGAATTGTGTTGAAGTCCGACGGAGCAAAGTGGATCGATTTTTGGGCCACTCGGGAACAACAGGTGGACTTTATCGAAGAGGACATATGGGAAGAAATTGATAATACATGGGCCATCGAAGACGACGAGGAGAGAAGAGAAAGAATGCGGTCACGGATTTAGGCAACTTATGGGCATTCGAAAGTCCTCCGCCTGTGAATGAGATGCGACAGACCAATGACACGATAACAGGATTATGGGATCTCGAGGAGGGGATAGAACATCTTACCAGAAGTAGGCAACATTTCAAGCCATCCCAGCTGAAAAAGGGGCAACCAAGTGGAAAAGAAAAGGAAAAAAAACAAGAAGAAGAAGATGATGCTGTGCTGAAGCAGTTAAAGAAGACACAAGCTAACATCAGCATTTGGGGGCTACTGATGGCCTCGCACAAACACAGACAAGTTGTGCTAAAGGTTCTAAATAAAGCCAGCATTTCAATAGATGCCACCTCGGAGCAACTGATTGGACTTATTCTGCCAGTGGTGGAACTAAAAGTCATTTCTTTTTTTGATAAAGATCTGCCAGCAGAGGGAAGGAGCCATAATAAACCACTGCACATTACTGTCAAGTGCCTGGACAAATGAGTCCCTGTGACTCTTATCGACAACGGGTCTGCATTAAATGTATGCCCACTCAGAACAGTACTCTGTTTAGGACTAAAGACGGAGCACTTCATACCGAGCAATCATGGGGTCCGGGCATATGACAACACAAGGAGGGGCGTACTGGGACTGGTGTCATTTGCGTATTAGTGGGGCGCTTGGAACGTCGATCGAGTTCCATGTACTAGATGTACCGGCGTCTTTCAACTTATTGTTGGGTAGACCTTGGTTGCATGACCCAAATGTCCAAGCTGTACCATCGATTCTCCATCAGAAACTGAAGCTGATGAGAAATGGGCAGTTTTAACTATTCACAGAGAAGACAGCATTCACCCCCCGAGAGGAGGAGAGGGCTCAACTCTGTTGGAAGTACAGCATGGTGAAGGTCATGTATCGCTAAGTGGTTTCTGATTTGATGAAGCACAGGCTGTTCAGACGCTGATGAATGAAGAGGAAAGGTACATCAACCCGCAGGTTGTAACAATGATGAGGAAAATGTCCTTCTTCCTTAGTATGGAATTAGGGCGTAAGTAGTAGGGAATCCCGGAACCCATTCAGGTATTGCCTACTTCGCACCGTTTTGGTCTTGGGTACAAGCCAACGGAAGAAGATCTGGAAGGGCCTAGAAGGGGACAAAAGGCCAATTATTCTCGGACGACCAATGGGTACTTCGTCAAGGAAGGGAAAGATTTTCCATATTATGGCTTTGTAGAGCCGTGGGTCGACGAAGAAACCAATCAAAGGTTGCCAGAGTTGGAGATATTTTTCAGCCATTAGTTGTCCGACATGGAAGAGGAAGAGACAGTGGAAGGGGAAAAGGAAGAAAAGAAGGCCCAATGGAAAGATTGGGCTGACAAGCTTGACGGTGCCGACATGGGAATGCTGTTTAATGAGAAGATGGCTCGGCTACAGGTGACTGATCAAGACTGCTTAATGATGGATTTCAGCGCACCAGCCGATTGCACCAAGCTCATTGTTGATACAGTTGCAAAAGAGGTGAAGAATTGGACCATTGAGTCTTCTGATGTACACATTGTCTGTTCTGAGTCCAAGTTTGAGTCTGAGTTTGTGGTTGAGGGCACGTCGTTTGTGCACCCCCCTGTTTATGTTGTCGAGTTTGTAATTTCCTCTTCTTTCAATGAAATGAACGAAATTTTCGATTACTCTACTTTGTTTCATCTATTTTATACACTTTCTGACGATTTTAAATTCGACGGGAATATTCCTGAAGAAATAAAATTTTTAATAAAAAGAGAAGAAGAAATGCGTGCTCAACCCATAATTGAAGAAACTTTGTCAATAAATCTGGGTAACGAAACTAACCCACAAAATGTGCAAATTGGTTATTTTTTATCCTTAGTTAAACAAAAATAATTAATAACTTTATTAAAAGAATTAAAAGATGTATTTGCATGATCTTACGAGGATATGCCCAGAATTGATCCTGACATTATCCAGCACCATATCCCCTTATACCCCGATGCCAAACCGGTTAAACAAAAGTTAAGACGGATCCGGCCAGAATGGGCTCGGAAGATCAAAGAAGAGATTGCCAAACAGATCAACGTGGGATTCCTGATGGTGACTGAGTATCCAAAGTGGGTGGCCAATATTGTTCCAGTACTAAAGAAGGACGGTCGTATCCGAGTCTGCGCGGATTTTTGGGATCTTGAAAAGGCTAGCCTGAAAAATAATTTTCCTTTACCACACATCGATGTCTTGGTAGACAGTACAACAGGACATGCTTTGTTATCATTTATGGACGGTTTCTATGGGTACAACAAGATTCTGATGGATCCCGAGAACAGACAAAAGACGACATTCACGACATCCTGGGGCACCTATTGCTATCGTGTGATGCTGTTTGGTTTGAAGAATGCTGGGGCAACCTATCAGAGGGCTGCCACTACTTTACTGCATGACATGATACATAAGCAGGTCGAGGTGTACATGGACGATATGATAGTCAAGTCAAAGGATCGGGATGGTCACATCATAGTGCTGCAAAAGTTCTTCGAAAGGATTCGATAATACAAGATGCAGCTTAACCCACAAAAGTGTGCCTTCGGGGTTACTGCAGGAAAAATGCTTGGATTTATGATCACTCAACGGGGTATCGAAGTGGATCCTTCAAAGATTAAGGCAATCTTGGAAATGCCTTCTCCGAGGACTCAGCGAGAAGTCAGGGGCTTTTTAGGTAAAATACAGTTCATCAGCCGATTCATCGCAAAACTGACAACTACCTGTGAGCCACTTTTCTGTCTACTAAAGAAAGGAGTCGAGTTCAAATGGGATCAGAAATGTCAAGACGCCTTTGATGCCGTACGATAGTATCTATAAAATCCACTTGTTCCAGCTCTTCTCGAACCAAATAGGCCATTGATTCTCTTTCTGTCAGTGATTGACTCGGCTATAGGATGAATGCTGGCACAAGAGGGAGAAACTGGAATAGAAAAGGCCGTCTACTACCTAAGCAAAAAGATGACAGGATCAGAAATACGATACACACCACTGGAGAAGACATGGTGGGCCTTAGTTTTGGCTTCCTGAAAATTAAGGCATTACATGTTGTCTTTCATAATGAATATCATCTCCCGGACGGACCCGTTGAAGTATCTATTTAAAAATCTAGCACTGACAGGAAGGTTGGCCAGATGGTTGCTGTTATTATCTGAATTTGATCTCTAATACGTCACCCGAAAGTCAGTCAAGGATAGGGTAGTGGCAGAATTTTTGGCCGATCAACTAGTTGAAGGAGATGAAGACACAAAGTTCCAATTTCCTGACGAACAACTGATGAAAGTCGGGGATGACAAGTGGACTCTATATTTTGATGGAGCATCCAATCAATACGGCTATGGAATAGGAGTCTCGCTTGTCACTCCTAACGAATCACACATTCCGTTGTCTCTGAAGCTCAACTTTGAAGTCACCAACAATCAGGCTGAGTATAAAGCATATTTAGTTGGATTGGAGGCAGCATTAGAACTAGGGGCAAGGAAACTGGAAGTCATCGAAGATTCAGCACTGGTGGTTTCACAAGCAAAAGGAGAATGGAAGGTCAGGGACTTAACCTTGAGTCTCTATCATCAAGAATTAGAGAAGCTGATATTGTGCTTTGAATCAGTGATCATTACCCATGTTCCGAGACTGCAGAACAAGTTCACCGGTGCACTGGCCACCCTAGCATCTATGATTGACATACCACCAGGGGTCCGAATGAGGCCTTTGATAATTGAACAGAAAAGAAAGACGACATATGAGTTGACGGCCACAATCGAAGAAAGCACTCACGACCTTCCATGGTACTCTGATAATCAGAATTTCGTGGAGAAAGGAGAATATCCCAAGTTTGCTAACAAAAAGGACAAAAGGGCGATACAAAGACTATCTGCACAGTTTGTCATTTGCGGTGGGAGACTGTACAAACGAGGGCATTCTGGGGTCAATAAGCTATCTGTCAACATTGAAGAAGGACAAGAGTTGATGAAAGAGATACGCGCGGGAGTCTGTGGGCCGCACATGAGTGGAAACATGTTAGCCAAGAAAATCCTACGACAACGATACTTTTATATGACAATGGAGACTGATTGCATACAGTTCGTACGGAGATGTCATAAGTGTCAGATTCACGCAAACTTTATGCACATTCCCCCATCTGAACTGTATAACCTAATGTCACCATGGCCATTCTCAGTATGGGGCATCGATGTGATCGGCAAGGTATCACCGAAGGCGTCAATTGGACATGAGTTCATCTTAGTGGCCATTGATTACTTTACTAAGTGGGAAGAAGCCGCTTCCTACTCAGTATTGAAAGCCTCTCATGTTGCCAAGTTCATCAAGCAGAACATCATCTGTCGGTACGGAGTCCCACATGAGGTCATCTTAGACAACGGTTCACATTTTCAAGGGGAAGTCTTGGATCTTTTTGAGGAATACCGAATAATAGCCCACAAGTTCTCACCATATCAGCCGCAGACCAATGGAGCAGTCGAGGGAGCAAATAAGAATATCAAGAAAATTCTACAAAAGACGATCAACTCACACAAGGATTGGCCAGAACATCTACCATTTGCACTTTGGGGATACAGGACGTCGATCAGAACTGCAACAGGAACTACGCCATACTCTTTAGTGTACGGGATGGAAGCCATGCTTCCCATTGAGGTGAAAATCCCTTTACTAAGAGTAATAGCCGAAGCCGATATCTCGGAAGAAGAATGGCAAAGGAACCGGACGGAGGAGTTGCTCTTGTTTGATGAAAGAAGACTTCAGGCACTATTTCATGTACAAGGGTATCAAAGGAGGATAGCTCGAGATTCAACAAGAAGGTCAAGACCCGGGACCTTAGAGATGGAGATTTGGTTCTTAAGGAAATCAGAGCTCCTATATTTGACTCGAGAGGCAAGTTCAAGACAAACTGGTCTGGACTGTTTCTCATCAAAAACGTCATGACCGGCGGTGTAGTCATTATTATAGATTTGGATGGCAATGTGTTCTCTACTCCAGTTAACCTCGATCAGCTTAAAAAGTACTATCCTTGAGGTAAAAGTAAAGAGAAAATAAAAGCTCGCTAAGTTGAAAACCAAAAAGATAACTTAGGCAAAAGTTAGAGCAGCCCGCAAGGCCGAAAGCCCGAAAGGGTGACCTTGGCAAAAGTTAGGGCATCACGAAAAGGAGAGCGTCAATACCCAAGTGAAAATCAAGCCCGAACTACGTTATGGCCTGATTCCATCTTTTTGGGATACGTAGGTAATTTCTTTTAAGAAGTCCGGCCACATCCTTCATTTTTAACCATCTTTGGATCTGAGCAAGACCAATGCAAATTAATTTTTGAAATTTTAAAAAAAAAAATTGGATAAATTTGAACCGTCTAAAACATAGGGTGGGAGTTTTCGTTACTTTGATCAGAGTTATAAAGTTTTTTAAAGGAAAGGCACGCAAGTTCCAAATTCTACAAAACAAAAGAAAAAAGGAAAGCTATGAAATTTTCAAAACAAAGCAGAGGTCCTCAAATCCTCCTCCTCTTTGACGCTTGTTTCCCCTCTTCTCTATCTTTCTCCTCCCTATCTTGTATCAGCCATGTCCTGTATTCAGTAGAAAGCTCGGGACATTGTAGCTCCTGCATCTCCATACGTGAACGAGAAGGCCAGGCATCCTGATACTGTGCTAGAAATGGAGCCCGCAGTGCAGAAGAAAACAGACGGCCCCGATTACTGGGAAAAATAATCTGACTTCGCCCAAACTTCTGCATGATCCTATGAGGGTAACAGAAGGTAGTCTAACGAAGACCAACCAGCAAGACGCCAGGGTGATCAATTGTAGTCAGAGTCATGGCGGGGATTCGCCACTAGGGACACTACCATGTGATATCGGGGCTAATAAGAGGAGAGGTACTGTCGCCAGGCTGCCTCAGTGTCGCATATCTGATAACAGGGGCGGTAAAGGAAAGCTGCAGCACTGTGCCTATCGGTAGGTGGTTTCTATACAAGATTCACCTTTTCTGTCAACCAAATTTGCAGCAAAAATTAGAACAGTAAGGGAAAAACTTTGTAGTGTGACGGAGAGTTTGGTGAAGAGTAAAAATATTGAGCCTACCGGAAGAAGTAAAGGGCTGCCAGCAAAGGTGGTGGTCTCACCATGATCAACAACGTCCAAGCCAGTAGTGTCTCGGCTAAAACAAGTGGCACGAAGTCTCTCCCCATCCACATCTGACCGGCAATGTCAACCAGGGCGCAACTAACTCGCCTGTTAGAAGGGACAAGAAGATACCGGGTAAGAAGACAGAAGCAAAGTGCATAGTGTCACCGCAACTGAAAATCAAGGTCACTGAGGTCACAGGTGGGACGAAATCTATCAATGATCCAAGGTATGTCAAGGCAGTCATCATGTGTCAAAAGATAGACCTCCATCCTAGATAGACCACAAAGCTGTATCACCTGCTGTCGAGTCGAGAGAAAGAAAGTGGGAACAGCAATGGAGCTTCATGGGACCAAGTCCAAAATGACGGCAAACTCCTCCACAGTAGGGCAGAGTTCTTCAAGACCAAACCGAAAGACGTGAGACTGCGGATCCCACAGTTGTGCAGCAACCATCATTAAGGGCCCTGTTAATCTTCACAGTCTTCAGTGAGAAAAGGGCATTAAGGCCAAATGGGACGAAGGTCAGACGCTTAATATGGGAGAATGTTTCAATCCATAAAGAAAGAGGAGAAGCCATTTGAGTCAGAGTAACAGCAAATGAGGCCCCTAGGGCTGTATTTTTAAGGCTAAAAAGGGCAGGAAAGCAAAATTTTGGCCAGAAGTACAATCAATGTGGCGACCGCCACCTTAGAGTAGGCGACCGCCAACTTTAAAAAGTATAGTACAGTGACATTAGTCTTTTGACCAGGCGACCGCCAGGTTGAAAATAGCAACCGCCATGTCAGTCTCCTTGTAAGTGGCGACCGCCATGTTTTATTATAGCGACCGCCATGTTTGAACACGGTGGGTATGTGTCAGTTTGCAGCGTATGTATAAATTGTGGCATCTGAACCATGCATCCATGACAATTTGAGTAGTAAAGTGAAAGAGAACCATATAAGCAGATGAATATAAGGCAATAAATGTCACGAAGGCCCAAAATATATCAGAAAATGACAAAAATGTGTAAAAATTGGGGCACCCAGGCCCAATAAACAGCGAATGGGGCACACAGGCCCATGAATCAGGTAAATGTATAAAAATGTGTCAATCTAGGGCACGCAGGCCCATCAAAATAAATGTAGCAGAAGAAAGAAAAAACTAGGGAAGGGGGAAAGCTTTCTCTCAGGTGTGCCTCGGGCAGACTCGACCGGAGGAAGGGCTAGCCTCCTCCGAGCTGTCATATCCTCGAAGAGTCTGTCAAAGTCATCGCCATCATCACTGCCAGAGGAAGAGACAATGCTGGACCAGCTCTGAGCAGATGAGACTGACCCTCTGAAACGAGCCCGAGAAGATGCCCGGGAACCACGACCTCAAACCGGGACTGGGGCGGGAGCAGGAGGCCTAAACGGAACTGGTGGCGGCACTATATCGGTAGCTGAAATTGGAGGCTGTCAAGAGAAAAGTAAGATTCAGAACATAATAAAGACAGGAAAATGAAAAAAAAAATGAAAAGAGCACGCAAGCTACTCACAATGGCTACTGGCGTGAAAGCAATGGCGACTGCTCGCATCGAGGCATCCATCTGCCAGACTAGTACCCACAAGCTGGTGACCATCAGCATCGGATGGTCTAACCAAGCCTGATCAAACTGTAAAAGGGAACAGCTTAGGTAAACTAGACAGATAAAAAGAACAAGTGACTGAAGGAAAGGTAGGAGATTAACCTGGCCGATGTCAGCCCTAAACTTCGGGGCTGGCGGAATCGGTACTGGTAGAGAAAAAGGGAAGCTGTATGCCACGGTTTGGACATCCCATGGAATCTCTGCGCCCCGCATCCCGCCTACAGCATCACAAACAGCAGCAGCAGTAGCTCCCACTCCAGCATCAGCAGCTGCACCAACACTAGCTTCCTCGTCCTCTGGCATCCGTCTCTTCCTACCGCCAGCCGGGCCGGGTCCTAATGGACCCAGTAGATGGGCCCGGCCCAAGCCATGTAATCTCCCTCTGCCACCAGCAGCTCAGCAGCTGAGGTCCCCACCAGCTCGAGGAGAAGATCGACCCGACTCAGATGATCAGTCCGGTGCATGCAGGCTAGAGGGACCACTGGAATTCGAAAGTGACTGAGGCCGAGCGACTAGCGAACCACTTGCTCTCCTAGATAGTACTTCCGTCCAAATGGGCCCTCCAGCAAGGTACGTCTCGCGGCAATGTCATGGCTGCACATCAGGTCTGTGCCGGCTCGATCCTCTACCCCCGGCCAAACATCCCAGTGAACTTGCAGAATACAGTGAACAGCGCAGTATATAGTAATCGATGAATACAATGATCAGTAAACAGTATACAGTGAACGGTGCAAAGAACAGTGCAGTGAACAGTGCAGTAAGTAGTATAATGCAGGAAGTAATGTACAGAATAGTAAGCAGTAAATAGAGATACTTGGTTAGGGGTTAGGCGATCTAGTGATACCCGGAACAGGTCGATATCCTTCCCCCTAGCCTTCTTCCCCTTCATCCCTCGGGACCACAGGGCTGCACGGGGAATGACTGAAGGGTCCACTAAGGAGTTCGCCGGGACATGAAGCCTAAGGAACTCGTAAGTCCACAACTACAAAGAGGAAGATGTCAATAGGTAAATGATCACAGATAACAAAAATGAATGAAAAATTACAAAAACTAAAGCCATACCTCTCAGACCCTCTAGTATCCCCCTGATGCTGAGCTTTTGGGGGAATCGGGTCAGAGTCCGCATGAAGCCATAGAGAGTAGTAAGAGCGGCTCCTCCCCAGTCAAATGAAGCGACCCGATGCAGATGAGCTAGGGCACCCAAGTAATGCGCATGAATGGTATTCTCCTTGTTAAAAAACATAGAGGTACCAAACATATACATCAAGAAGCCTCGGGCGACCCACTCATAATGGCGTGGCTCGGTGCACTGAAATGTCTGAAATGATCAAAGAACCATGTATATCTGATGCAGTCCCTATCCATCTATGCAGGGATAGCTCTGAGAAAGTACAACAACGCATCAGTCGAATAGGCTATGGACGGGTCGAACGAAATAGGGGCACCTCCAACCCGGATGCAAGTAATAAGAGTGAAATCCAGAGGAGTCAAGGTGGCCTCGAAAGTGGTGAAATGAAAGGTGTTGGTGGTATCCCACCACCACTCTGCCAGGGTAGTCAACCATACCCGGTCGTTGCTCGTTCTACCCAATAGAGGTATGAACCGAGCAAAATTGGAGACATCAATATAAGCCCAGCTAGGAGCAAGGAGGGCATCATACCACTCCAACACCTCTCTAGAGGCAGAACCTACGAAGCCACGAACATAGTGACTAGCCTGAAAAGAACCAGACAAACAGGGAAAATATAAAGAACAGATTAAGCAAGCAAAGTGTACAAAAATATCTGAGAGCTAATCCTAGGTTCGTGTGTAAGTGACGACCCTTCGGTTCTTTTTAAGCCCTGATAAATTAGGCAAAACTTCCCACCCTAAGTTTGTGTGTAAGTGACGACCCTTCGGTTCTCTCTAAGCCTTGATAAATCAGGCGAATCTTCCTACCCTAGGTTCGTGTGTAAGTAACAACCCTTCAGTTTTTTCTAAGCTCTGATAAATCAGGTAAACCTTCCTACCCTAGGTTCTTTCTAAGCCCTGATAAATTAGGCAAACCATCCTACCCTAGGTTCATCTGTAAGTGACGACCCTTCAGTTCTTTATAAGCCCTGATAAATCAGGTAAACCTTTCGACCCTAAGTTCGTGTGTAAGTGACGACCCTTCGGTTCTCTCTAAGCCCTGATAAATTAGGCGAATCTTCCTACCCTAGGTTCGTGTATAAGTGACGACCCTTCAATTCTTTCTAAGCCCTGATAAATCAGGCAAACCTTCCTACCCTAGGTTCGTGTGTAAGTGACGACCCTTCGATTCTTTCTAATCCCTGATAAATCAGGCAAACTTTTATACCCTAGGTTCGTGTGTAAGTGACGACCCTTCGGTTCTTTTTAAGCCCTGATAAATCAGGAAAACCTTCCTACCCTTGGTTCGTGTGTAAGTGACGACCCTTCGGTTCTCTCTAAGCCCTGATAAATCAGGTGAATCTTCCTACCCTAGGTTCGTGTGTAAGTGACGACCCTTTAGTTCTTTCTAAGCCCTGATAAATTAGGCAAATCTTCCTACCCTAGGTTCGTGTGTAAGTGACGATCCTTCGGTTCTTTCTAAGCCCTGATAAATCAGGCAAACCTTCCTAACCCTAGGTTCGTGTGTAAGTGACGACCCTTTGATTCTCTCTAAGCCCTAATAAATCAGGCAAACCTTCCTACCTTATGTTCGTGTGTAAGTGGTGACCCTTCGGTTTTTTTTAAGCCCGGATAAATTAGGTAAATCTTCCTAGGAATCTTCCTACCCTAGGTTCGCGTGTAAGTGACGACCCTTCGGTTTTTTCTAAGCCCTGATAAATTAGGCGAATCTTCCTACCCTAGGTTCGTGTGTAAGTAACGACCCATCAGTTCTTTCTAAGTCCTGATAAATCAAGAAAACCTTCCTACCCTAGGTTCGTGTGTAAGTGACGATCCTTCGATTTTTACACGTCCTAGGGAAAGACTAGGAATCCCATGCCCTGGTGCGCCGGGCAAATCTTTATCTTTGTGAGTTAATCGTTCTAAAAAAATAATAAATAAAAAATAAATCTCTTCCCTTTGATATTTGTATTTTGCCCCTTTTACCCTAACCATTTGAATTAATTTTCTAGGAATTTGCCCCAATCTTCTAAAACTCTTCCTAAAATTTCTAGAATTTTCTAAAAAATTTTCCCAAATTTCCTGGACTTTCCTAAAATTTTCCTAAGATTTTCTAAAAGATTCTTAGGATGTTTCAAAAATTTTCAAATTTTCTAGGATTTTTCAAATTTTTTCTCCTAGGATTTTTCAAAAATTTTCCCGAATTTTATTAAAAATTTTCCTAAGACTTTTCAAAGTTTTTCTTCAAAATTTTCTAGAATTTTTCAAAATATTTCTAAAAAAATTTCCTAGGATTTTCTAAAATTTTCTTCCCTAAATTTTTCTATGACTTTTGGAAAATTTCATAAGATTCTTTGTCCTTTTCGTAGAAAGTTTTGACAAAATTGCTTTTTGATACAAATTACCCCTTTAGTTGTTATATCCCAAAAACGAAAAAAAAAAATTCCCCCTTAATTTTTATGCTTTTCACGAAAATAAGTGCCCACTTTCATTATTTGTTCAAAAATCCTAAGTGTCCTTACTGTTTTAATCTCTTTTTGCTAGGGTACCTAAATAAATTCCAATCAACAATTACATCATTCATCATCCGCACCATCATCGTCATTCATCATCATAATCAAATCACCTCATCATATGGGGACCCTAGGCATTCGTCTACGTTTGAGATATAATATGCTTTGGTATTAAAACAGTAAGTTTGGGAAACTTACCGATGGGCGCCAGCGAGACATATGATGATTGGGTTCCCGCAGAAGAACGTCGGCAGTAATAGCATCGGCGGGAGGCTCGTAGCATCTCATCCCGCGTGAAACCACATAATGGGGTAATGGAGCATACGTGTGTGGGTCGAAGGGCGCCGAATGACCCTCTCCAGCATCGGGATCAAAGAAATCGGCCACAGCAGCCTCAGCAGCATCATCAGCAACCGTTTGTGCCTCAGCAGCTGCCCGTGCCTCATCAGTAGCCTAGCGGGAAGCACGCTCCGCCTTGAGTACAAGAGCGTCCATCGCAGCAGTAGGCTGCGTCGCAGTGACCCTGCTGGCAGGGAAGCTAGTAGTCATATTCCTGAGAGTTCCCATGGAGGAGCTCCCAGTAGTAGAAGGACCCTGTCGTACCCCTAAGTCATCGTCTCCCTGGCCCTGGCCCACCATAAAGAGGAATGGGATACAAATAATAGGGTAAACATCGTGCGAATGCTAAGAAGCAAGAATAAGCAAGAAAGAAAGGGGAGAGCTAAGAAAGAGACGAGAGAGAGTCTGAGAGAGCGAGAGAGCTAGAGAGAGAATGAGTGGTGAAGAATGAGTCACATCTGCGCGCCTCAAAGGGCCTTATGCGCGCCTGGAAGTGGCGGTCTCCATCTTCAAAGTTGGCAACCGTTGGGTTTCCCAAATGTTTCATGGTGACTGCCAGGTACGAGGGGTTTTTATCCGGCAGCCGCCACTTTCGAAGGGTTTTACTAGTAGCGACTGCCATGTCAGAGGGAAAAACAGCGCCAGTCTGTTAACGGTCATGTCAGCGTTTTGGGGTTGTGAGAGGGGCCGTTTGGGGCTTTTTAGTGGATGTTTTGTTTATCTTCTTTTATTATTATTTCATTTATTGTATTATAGACAATTATTTTTTTTTTGTTTTATTAGCAAAAATGATTTTTCGAAAACTTAAAATTTTGATCATTTTTTTTAATTTTATTTAATTTTATTTTTTTTTTAATTTTTGTGTGTATTTGTTTCTAAAAATGACTTTTAGAGCTTTTCAAAAATAATATTATAATCTCGGAAGTGTCTTGAAAATACTTCAAGAAAATTTTGTGTGTCTAGAAATAATTTCAAAAATAGTCTTGTGTGTGTTTTAAACCTTTTTGAGATGTTTTCTCCTTCTGATAAATTTAATTTTAAGTCGTAACTTGGCTTTTGGTTATTTTTATCTCACGCCTCATCTCGAATTTTTAGGTCTTTACTCGATCTATTAATTCGAGGTCTATTCTTCCGATAAATTTAACTTCAAGTCATAATTTGGCTTTTAGTTATTTTTATCCCGCTTCCATTCCGAATTTTTAAGTCTTAACTCGACCTATTAATTTGTGATTATTCTTTCCGATAAATTTAATTTTAAGTCCTAACTTGGCTTTCAATTATATTTATCTCTTGCCTCGTCTCGAATTTTTAGGTCTTAACTTGACCTATTAATTCGTGGTCTCTTTTTCTGATAAAATTAATTTTAAACCGTAACTTGCTTTTTAATTATTTTTATCTCGCTTCCGTCCCGAGTTTTTAGGTCTTAACTCGATCTATTAATTTATGGTTATTCTTCCCGGTATAAATAGTTTTAAGCCGTAACTTGGCTTTTGATTATTTTTACCTCACTATCGTTCCGAATTGTTGGGTCTTAACTCGACCTATCAATTCCTTTCACGGTTAAGATAATTTCTTGGATCTTAACTCGACCCTTTTAAATTATCTAATCTCCAACCGAGTTCTTAGATTTTAACTCAATCTTTGACTAGGTTTGTGCTCCCTTTAGATCTTAACTCGATCTCTAGGACTTGTTCATGTTTATACCAGTATTTGCCTCATGTTTGCATCTGCATTATGATTAACATCTGCATCATGTTCTTATCTTGCATCCTTGCCTTTTTTTTTGCCGTAGAAACTAAGTTTTGGTCTGATCCCTAGCAGAGGGGTACGTAGGCAGCTCGATTAAAATTCGAGTACGACAACATCATATGCATGCTTGTGCATTTGTGGCCTAAGAATGACGGCTCAGTCAAATGGTTGTTATCTCTTCATCTTTGATATAACTCGCTTCACGCATTGCTATGCAAGTTATATCAAAGTGGGGCAACTGTAAACCCCCCAATTTGACCCCGTCTAATTTTAGGTGAATCCGATGATGAAAACAGGTGGAATAGTGCCTCAGTTCGATCCTCGGGAAGTGATCCAAGCATGGTATTTGAACCCGAAACCTTCAAACCAAAGAAATTTTATCGAACCATCAAAACTTGTTGTCTAAGTAAGGCCACCGCCATGTTCATTGTGGCGACCGTCAATAGAACCTCTTGGAAACCCTAGCCAAAAGTGGCAACCGCCAACTTACATTATGGCGACCGCCAATAGAACCCTTTGGAACCTTCTTTCAACATGGCGACCGCCATGTCCAATATGGCGACTGCCAACTCTAATGGCCGGACGTGTCCCAAAACGTGGCAGCATTTCATTGGTTGATAAACTCTATAAATACTGTACCTCTGGTACGTTTTCAAAGATAGAATTTGAGTGAGAGGTTTTGAGAGTGAAGCTCTGCCGAGTCGCCGAGCAATTCCGAGCCGCGATGCCGAAGCCCTGCCGAAATACCGAGATCCGAACCTCCGACACCTACATTGAAGCCTTGCTTGGTTCACCACCCGAGGATTGACTCATCGAAGTACATTCCCGACTTGAGGATTCCCTGCTATTCTAGGTACTTCATTTGGATCCCCGATCCTTCTAACTCCATCCTCTCTCTTTTGGAGTGATCGGGTTAACTTTCAATTTCAATTTCAATTTCAATTTGCACGTCTCTTTTATTTATGTAATTTACTTTGTTTATTGTATAAATTGCCTCATGTAATTTTTTTTTTGTAATTTATTCATTATTTAGTCATTAATTCCTTCACATTCACACTTAATACATTTAGTATTTTTTTTCTTTCATTAAATCATTAATTAGTGCTAACATATTTTGGCAATTACAACTTAATAATGTTGTTAATTGTTATAATAATGCACTTATATTTATGTGAATGTAGTAATTAATGCTACATTTCACATTTAAATTAAATAGTTGTTTTAATTTCTTTTATTTTTTGAGTATTAGTTTAATTTTCTTTACTAGTATTTATTTCCTTTTCTTTTCTAGTAATATTAATTTGATGTTCCTTTCTTTTAAGTATTAGTTCAATATTCTTTTTTTTTAGTATTTAAAGTTTCTTTTCTAGCAATATTAGTTTTAATTTCTTTTCAATGCACCGTTTTCATTTTCTTTTCTATTCTTATAATATTAGTTTAGTACTCCTTTTATTTTAATGTTAGTATTTGTCTTTTCTTTTTAAGCTCCATTTTTTTTTCTTCTTATAGCTTTATTTCCTTTTTTATAATACTTACTTTTCTTCATTAAACCCAAAAATTATAAAAAGGTCTTTAGTTCAATTTTCATTCTTTAAATGAAATTTTCTTCCCCATTTGCTTCCCTTTTCTTTTATTTATTTTTTTATCTCTTTCAAAATGCAAATAGTTAGATTTCTCTTTTTTTCATTCGTTTAATAACATTTTCTTAACTTTTCATTTTAGAATGATTTTCATTATAAACATTTTCTTATTTTTCTTTTTCTTCAAACCTTTAAATTCTCTTTATTATGAAACCATTATTTTCCTTAGTATGTTTTCTTTACATTTAGTATTAAATATTCACTATATCAATGTTTCTCTAAATGTATATTTAATATGCATGTTTTTGGTTATTTTGAAATCATGTTTAAAATAGTTTAGTTTATTTCTTGCTAACAATTCATATTTAGGTAATTTTAACAATTTCTAGCATATTTTTGTTCTTTTGTTTGAATCATGCTAGTTTAAGTTTTTTCAATAATATTGCATGCGGGTGTGTACCATGTATCCTTTAGTTAGAAATTGAATACCGTAGGACTTAGGAATTCATCCCTCCATTTTGTCTTAATTTGGAGTGCTATGTACATATGTTATATATTTTTCATATTTAATTTTGGATGTTCTCTCTTTGCCTCTATTTTCTTTATTTGCATGCATTTGAGAAATTTTATTAAAGAACAAATAATAATCAGTAGAGGCCAACCTTATGGTTAGGCGAACAAGGTACCTAACACCTTCCCCGATTCGTAACTTACCCCCCGAATCCTTTTTTTCTGGTTAACGTTTTCAAAATCAGTAGTCATTTTTGTTTTTTTTTGTTTTTCTCATAAACTAAGTGGCGATTCTATTTTCAATAAAAAGAAATTTTCAAAATTTGGCTTTCAAGGTGTTAAAATATTTTTTAAGCAAATTTGAAATCCCTTATTTTTTACCAATTTTCAAAAACCGCTAAATCTCAACGCCACAGTGGCCGACTACCTTGGGAAGAGTGCTAAAAAGTGACTTTTTGCTTTCTTTTTAGCTTAAAATGATGAGAAAAATATTAAATTAAACATTATGAAGATCCAATACTTGTTGAACACGTAATATATATAATAATATAGTGTTATAGGTCAACAAAAATAAACAAATCATTATTGAAGTTCATACACAATAAAATAAGTCAAAAAGTCACATATTGCCAAAATAGCATAATTTGACTTAAAAGACTATATCTATTTAATCAATTGCTATAAAAACTATGATAATCTATTGGAATACTGTAATTATCATAAACATACTAAAATAATAGGTGTCAGTAAAAAACGACACCAAAAAAATACATCAAATTAACTTTTCATATATTTTCTTGCACAATAGAGGCACGAAAATCAAGAAAAATCCCTTGATTGATGGCAGATCAAATTTTTGTCCTCCAAACTGACCCCTAGCTATATATATCTTCCCCATGTTTGATTTTTAGCCCTTAAAAGTTGAATCAACTCAAATCAACTAAAGTCTCAAAAATTAAAAATGAGAAAAATGTCTTTTATGGGTGCTTTTTGTTCCCCCCTTGTCCCCTATCCTTTGCCTATATAAAAGAAGCTAAACACCCTCTTCTTTACATGAAATTTTTGTGCAAGTGAGGGAGAGAAACCAGAACCTCTTTCTCTTGAGTGATAATGTGAGTTTGAGGGAGAAAAAGGTAGAAGACGGAAGGAATCAAGGAGATTTTCGAAAACTAAGTCCAAATCCATCCTCCACCCTCCTTTGATCTCTCAAACAAGTAAGTAAAACCTCTAAACTTTATGTCTAAGATCCCTCAAAATATTCCCAAACACATCCCTTTAAACACTCTAAGAATCAAGAACAAAAAATAAATCGAAAAGGCGTAGTAGTTGTAAATTTGGGACTGTTATGTTTATGAGTGATATGAGATGTGGTTTTATGTCGTTATCCTTGAGTTTGAAGACTTCTAAGTGTGATGGAACCTTAATATTAATGTTTAAAACACAAGTATGCAAAGAAATAAAACAAAAACTTGGCATGACATAAGTAGAAGACTTGAACTCTAAAAGGCTTAATTTTTGAGAATCTTGATATTTCTGCCCAGAACTTTGGAATGTCATAACTCAATGTAAAAATTGATCAAAGCATGTTATTTATGTCCAAATTTATCTCTTTATGTTATCTTTCATCCAAAGTTATTTTCAACTCATTTGCATAAGTAGAGCTCAAGATATCGTAATTTTACCAAAGTGTGTCATTTTCTGACCAGTCAACACTACTGACTTGGAAACCCTAGTTTAAAGTGAGATCCAAACTTTGGTTGAAAAAGAAAAGTTGTAGATAACATATATATCTGTCTGCCAACCAAACATGAGCACAAAATACTAACTGTTGATAGGTTGAAATCCGTTTGAAATTCTCTGTTCAGTTTCAGCCCTCAAGGGATACTTCTGTCACATATTTTTATATAGCCCAAAACCCCTATGTTTAGTGACCTATTCCAAAAGTGGTCTACATGAACATTGTAGCTAACATATGGAAGTACTTGTTATCCAAAAATCAGACCTAAAATCATCGGGATGGTCCCCCAAAATAGTTTCAAACCCTCTGTCCAAAACCGGCTCTGCTGAGTTTTGGCAGCAAACAACCGATTTTCTAAAATGGCCAAAAAGTCTGATTTGTTCCAAACAACTACCCTTAGCTCTAAACATGAAACCTGTAGGGGACTTGCTGAACCTGAACACTAAAAAATGGGCTCATTTGAACTTGATCGGATACCCTAAAACCAAGACCAAAAGAAGCATATTTTTGGTAAAATCTTGAGAAAAGTGTTGAATCGTTTTTACTTGAGATGTTTTGTTCACCCTTTTGCCTTAAATTTTGGCCTTGGTGTTAAATATAAGAGTTATAGAAAATATTTTTATCTAAATGGTGTTTAAAAATCATAGCTTGATTCCAAGTCTAGATGCCCCAAAACACTTCCGATCCTTTTTAATTTAATACTCAAATTTGGATTTATGATTGCTCTGTGTGATTTGAGTATCCTTTGCTGTAAGACCCTAGTTTTATATGATGATTAGTTGATTAGTGTTTATTTGTGAATATATGACGATTAGAATGCGTGCCATTGTTAGTTGTACTTCAGAATATAAGTTGTTATACCATGAGCATTATGATTGTGGCACTAGAGACATCTTGTGGGTTATCCCCTTACATGTTTTTAAGTTGTATCTTGATATGGTTGATGTGGGCGAAGGCAGGCCTTTATATCTTGGTCAGTGAATCCTAGTTGATCGGGGTGTTGACAATGGGCCATATGCGTCATGAGCCGTGTTACGTCCTAAGCCGTATCACGTCTTGAGCCGAACTGTCGCTATACGCCACACTGATCGGGAACGCTGATGTACGAGAACCTAACGTACGGGAACGTAATGGTACCATTTAGATTTTTGTGTTGAGTTTGTTTACTTTGGGCCATGTATGTCCTGAGCTATGTTACATCTTGAGCCGTATCACGTCTTGAGCCAAACTGTTGCTATACGTCGCATTAATCAGGAACACTGATGTATGAGAACCTAACGTATGGGAACATAATGGTGCCATTCGGATTATTGTGTTGGAATCTGTTAACTTTGGGCCATGTATGTCCTGAGCCGTATCACGTTTTGAGCTGAACTGTCTCTAACGCCGTAGTGATCGGAAATGCTGATGTACGGGAACCTAACGTATGGGAACGTAATGGTGCCACTCAAAATTCGATTGGTTCATTTATAATCGGGATGGGTTATATTGAGTTGTCTTTCATAATTCTAAGTCTCGGACATCGCTAGTTACCATTTTTGAAAATGTTTTGGGATGAATTCCCCTTGTGCACCCTGGGCGTGTCCCCGGTGTTTGAAATGGTTTACGGATATTGTTGGGCTTCTGCATTACATACACGGCATCTCATATGCAAATGCTTATTGACTTATCTGCTATCCTGTCATAAATTGTCTGTCTCCTTGACTATAAATTATACTGGTGTTATATGGTATGCGTTGTGGTGAATTTTATGCCGTGAAATTAGTTAGAAGGTTAGAGTATTTTGCTTTTGAACCTTAGTTCATGGCATTCGTGCCACATGTGAGAAAGAGTTCTTGGAGGAAGTCATCCCCGAGGGAGAAGAAGAGTTGGAAGAACATGGTGAGTTCTAAAAGCACATGGATCCCGCTAATGCATTCTGAGGAGTCAAGATCTCTGCCTTTGTTCTTATATTCAGTTTTTCCCATGCTTAGCGTGATTTTTGAATTTTCTTGGAGAAAATGTAATACTTAAGTAATTTTAAATGGTTCAGAACTCATTTATGATGTAATAACTAACGTATGTAAATGTGAATATATGGCTATTATATCTATATATTTATATTTATGTATGTCCTGACGTGCCCGGAGGACATGGCGTCACAGTTGGTATCAGAGCTTAGGTTTAGTGAACCTTCAGGCCTTGGGTTATGGAAAATCATGCGTTCTGTCGCGTTGGAGCTCTGTAGGATGCGTTGTATTAATTATTATTATCATCTATACATTATAAGAACTAAAATCTATTGCATCTAGGTCTTATAGCGAGTTATGTTAGGACCTTACCAGGATCAAAGGCAGCAGGGAATCTACATGCAAAGGACGAGTACGAGTATCGAGATCGGAAACCAAAGATTCATCCAACAAGTTATCTTATTTTGAGGAAGGTAGACAGAAGTACGCACCGAAAAAAGTTTTAGATATCCCCTCGAGAGACACCGTTAGAACCTCAAATGACCACTCAATTTGTGTCAACAGTGACTACCTTAACCGTGGCTATTTAACCTCATCCAACATATCTTTTAAACCATCTAGAAATCTTCCCTTGAATCTTGGTAAATGACTTGTTCGCCTTCCCTAAGCCGTTCTAAACCCTAGCCACATATCGTGCTATCTAGTACATCATTCGAAATCCTCGGATAAAGGCTTAACCACTCACCACCCTAGGTCGCCTTTCCTAAAACCAAGATCGATGAGAAACGATAGTTATTAGAGTTTAGCGCTTTAATGAGAAACTCAGATTGTGCAAATCCTCAGAAGAACCACCTGGCACATCATCGAGTCACAAGGCAGATCTCAACCTGGAGTTATAGAATAGAATGTCTGCCAACATCCGCACTTAACGTATTTTGAAGATCAATAACCCCGACAACAAGTACTGCTAAGTAGGAGCCCAAATAACATATCTAATGGAGACCCACACTAAGGTTCCTATCGCCATCACTAAAGAAAGCTCGCATGGGACCCGAAGGGGTGTGGCATGTAGAAGTGCTATGGAAATGCTACGGAACATGGGAGTAACGTGGGACCACGCGGTCAAAGTCCGATGGTTTTATCCACACGTATTCTGGTTGGGCCCCTATGTGTTATGTACCTCGCCCTTTGCAATTGTTCTAAACATCAACAAGTTATGTACTCAAACTTGAATGTTATGAAATACAAATGAATAAATCTTAAATTAACTCCATAAGATCCCAAAACATAAAGACAATCAAGATTTTAAAAAGATGACTCACAAGCCATAACACCTTTCCTCTTTATTCATGATGGAAATTAGACGACCTAACCCTCAACGGCCAGCAGATGAACCCGTAGACGAAGAAGCACCAGGGTTAGCCCAGGTCTTGCATGAACTTTCTGGCAACATTAATCGTCCACACATGCGTGATCGAGCATGGTTCTTATTAGAACTCAGAAAATAATGAGCCCTTACGTTTAAGGAGAGAGGCCGACTACTAGTGGTCTATGATTGACAACACCCAAGATGTAGCAGCTCAAACTTGGAATCAGTTTGAAGAACTATTTTTGGGAAAGTACTTCCCAGCTCCCTTCCGACAGGGACAAGTTAGAGAATTTCTTGTGCTAAAACAATGATCCATGTCAGTAACCCAATACGTTAATCGCTTCGAAGAGTTGAGCCGATTCGCCACGACCATCATACGTGATGAGGAATCTAGGGCACGAAAGATCGAGTGGGGCCTAGAACCCTCTATCCGAACTAGAGTCATCTGCTCACAGCTTCCAATGTACACTCAAGTAGTATAAGCAGCCCTATTGGCAGAAACGAAGTAAGCCAATTCTAAAAGGATTTAGAGTCAGAGAAAGGAGAGTACTAGTCAAGGAGTGACGAACAATAGGGAATCTGTTCCCAAAAAACTGTACCACCCAGCCGACAGACCAAGGCAAGTAAGGGGTCAACATTCAAAGGTGAGGCTCTGTTATGAATGCGGTCCGCCCGAAACACAAAAAGTCACAATGTCTATAGCTTAAATTGGGAAACTAGAGAAATCAACCACAGCAATGAAAGCAACCACAACCTCAATCGAAAAAGCACCAACAACATATCTAAGCTGCCAGGCCTTTTGCCAATGATTAGAGGTAATCTCGTATTCGTAACTCGGGGATGTATGTTAGTTTAGAATTGTTACATATTTACGAGAAATGGGACGCTTGTAGGATAAGGCTTTAGGCTAACGCATCACTAGTCAACAACCCCATGGCATAGGCATGCAACGTTACATTTGAAAATTGTTGTAGCAGTCGGTTTAAGGTTTTAACGCGACAAAGCAATCATTACTCAAGGTACTAAATGTATAAGCCCGACCCTATCTGCACCCTCAATAAAGAACGACTCAAGTGAACAAGGACACAACTTTAGAGAGAAGTGATGCCAGTAAACCATCCCCAACCTTTTCACACGATGAAGTACAGGACAAAATTTCGGGGATGAAATTTGTTTAATGGGGGTAGTTTGTAACGACCCGGTTTGGACCCTAGTTGTAACAACTCGGTTGATAATGACCCATGTAAAGACCCAGCCCAAACCCTAAGCATTAGTGACAGATAACCCATGAAGCCATAGAACACGAAAGAAGTTCGAAACCCTAAGATCAACCCGGAAACCCTAAAAGGGTCCAAAACTCAGGTAACAAAACCTTAGCACCCGGAGAGTCTCCCAACATTCTAGATGAAGTAAATATCATGAAATAATAAATTAGAAATAAAAAATCCTTATAAGTAAGGTAAAAGGACCATTTTGCCCCTAATACAACAAAAAGTCTTAAAAATTCACATTTTAACACATGGATACCCTAAATCAAGAATTTAAGTACAATTAAGTAGCAAAAGACAAAATAACATCAAAAATGATAAAAATACCCCTTAGTGGCTGTAGACACCCCAATTTGACCCCGCCTAATCTTACGTGAATCCTATGATGAAAACAAGGGAAATAGTGCCTCAGTTCGATCCTCAGGAAGTAATCCAAGCTTGGTATTTGAACCCGAAACCTTCAAACCAAGGAAATTTTTTCGAACCATCGAAACTTGATGTCCAAGTAAGGCGACTGCCATGTTCATTGTGGCGACCGTCAATAGAACCTATTGGAAATCCTAACCAAAAGTGGCGACCGTCGCCTTAAACCTAGTGACCGCCAACTTACATTATGGCGACCGCCAATAGAACCCTTTGGATTCTTCTTTCAACATGGCGACCGCCATGTCTGATATGGCAACTACCAACTCTAAATGGCCTGACGTGTCCCAAAACGTGACAGCATCCCATTGGTTGATAAACTCTATAAATACCGTACCTCTGGTACGTTTTCAAGGATAGAATTTGAGTGAGAGGTTTTGAGAGTGAAGCTCTGCCGAGTCGCCGAGCAATTTCAAGCCGCGACGCCGAAGCTCTGCTGAAATATCAAAATTCGGACCTCCGACGCCTACATTGAAACCTTGCTTGGATCACCACCCGAGGATTGGCTCATCGAAGTATATTCCCGACTTGAGGATTCCCCGCTAATCTAGGTACCTCGTTTCTATCCCTGATCCTTTTAACTCCATTCTCTCTCTTTTGGAGTGATCTGGTTAACTTTCAATTTCAATTTGCACGTCTCTTTTGTTTATGTAATTTAATTTGTTTATTATGTAAATTGCCTCATGTAAATTTCTTATGTAATTTGTTCATTATTTAGTCATTAATTCCTTCACATTCACACTTAACACATTTGGTATTTTTTTTCTTTCATTGAATCATTAATTAGTGCTAACATATTTTGACAATTACAACTTAATAATGTTGTCAATTGTTATAATAATGCACTTATATTTATGTGAATGTAGTAATTAATACTATATTTCACATTTAAGTTAAATAGTTATTTTTAATTTTTTTTATATTTCTAGCATTAGTTTAATTTTCTTTACTAGCATTTATTTCTTTTTCTTTTCTAGTAATATTAATTTGATGTTCCTTTCTTTTAAGTAGTAGTTCAATATTCTTTTTTTTAGTATTTAAAGTTTCTTTTCTTACAATATTAACTTTAATTTCTTTTCAATGCACCGTTTTTCTTTTCTTTTCTATTATTAGAATATTAGTTTAGTACTCCTTTTCTTTTAATGTTAGTATTTGTCTTTTCTTTTTAAGCTCCATTTTCTTTTCTTCTTATAGCTTTATTTTCTTTTTTATAATACTTACTTTTCTTCATTAAACCCAAAAATCATAAAAAGGCCATTAATTTAATTTTCATTCTTTAAATGTAATTTTCTTTCCCATTTGCTTACTTTTTCCTTTATTTTCTTTTATCTCTTTTAAAATGCAAATAGTTATATTTCTCTTTTCTTTTTTTTTCGTTTAATAGCATTTTCTTAACTTTTCATTTTAGAATGATTTTCTTTATAAACCTTTTCCTATTTTTCTTTTTCTTCAAACCTTTAAATTCTCTTTATTATGAAACCATTATTTTTTTTAGTAAGTTTTCTTTACATTTAGTATTAAATATTCACCATATCAATATTTCTCTAAATGTATATTTTAATATGCATGTTTTTGGTTACTTTGAAATCATATTTAAGATAGTTTAGTTTATTTCTTGCTAACTATTCATATTTAGGTAATTTTAACAATTTATAGCATATTTTTTTTCTTTTATTTGAATCATGCTAGTTTAGATTGTTTCAATAATATTGCATGCGGGTGTGTACCATATATCCTTTAGTTAAAAATTGCATGCCGTAGGACTTAGGAATTCATTCTTCTATTTATCATAATTTGGAGTGCTATGTACATATGTTATGTATTTTTCATATTTGATTTTGGATGTTCTCTCTTTGCCTCTATTTTTTTTATTTGCATCCATTTGAAAAATTCTATTAAAGAACCAATGATGATTAATAGAGGCCAATCTTATGGTTGGGCGAACGGGGTGCCTAACACCTTCCCCGATTCGTACCTTAGCCCTCGAATCATTTTTGTGAGACCCTGACCTGTTTTCTTTTTTGGCGTTTTCGGACGCGCGTTACGTGTTTTCGTTTGAGCATGTTTTAATGCTTTTGAAGCATGATCGGGCTTAGATATGCATGCGGGGTAGGTTCCCGGGGCTGTGGGCCGTTGTGGCACGATTCTCAAAAAAATTTCAAGAAAAAATATTTTGAAGGCCTATTAATATCTGGAGTTAGATATTTTTCATAAAGATATTTTTTAAAACTTCTCCAGTAAGTTTTCCGTTTTCTCTCTACCTTCTTTCTAAGTTCTCGGGGGCCTAGGGCTCAGTTTTCAGCGATCCAACAGCGGATCCTTGTTTTTGGCGCGGTGGGCTACGCAACCATCCGATCAGATTTTGATTTTGGCAAAACTCGATTTTGCACGTGGTTCGAGACGTCAAGTTTTGAACTCACCGTGGTAGGATTCTAGACCCTACTATTGTATAAGGGTGCTGTGTTACCGGTTAGATCTCTGTAGATCTGATTTTGTATTAAGTTGGTTTTTGGGTTAAAAATTGGGTTTTTGTTGGTTCTGGTGGATGGAATCGAGTGTCGAGAGTTTCTTTCGAGGTCTTAGTGTTAGGCCTGGGTGTGCATGTGTTTGAGGATGTTAAAAGGGAGTTTCG
>JAULJZ010162497.1:0-26485 GCA_032270985.1 Heliamphora pulchella
GTTTGTATGTGTGCTAGATTTTAATCTAATCTTAAGGAATCACATGTGACCGCTGTTAAGCGCATCTTTAGATACCTTTTAGGAACACAAAACCTAGGATTATTTTATTCTAGAGGAATAGCCTTTGAATTATTTGGCTATTCGGATGCTGATTTTGCCGGATGTAAAGTAAATAGAAAACGCACAAATGGTACTTATCAATTCCTAAGATATTCACTAATCTATTGGTTTAGCAAGAAGCAAAACTCAGTAGCTTTGCCTGCAACCGAGGCTGAGTATATTGCAGCTGGAAGCTGTTGTACTCAAGTTTTATGGATGAAACAACAATTAGAGAACTATAATTTTCACCTAGATCATATCCCTATCAAATGTGATAATACTAGTGCAATTAATATATCAAAGAATCCTATACAACACTCAAGAACCAAGCACATATAGATTAGACATAATTTTATAAGAGATCATGTGCAAAAAGAAAATATTGAACTTGAATTTATAGGCACCGACTACCAGTTAGCTGACATTTCTCAAAACCTTTAAATGAAAAAAGAATATGCTTTATTAAATGAGAACTTGGTATGTTATGTGCTCTAAATTGATGATTTATATGCCATACTAACCATATCTTTTATTACATTTCAACATGTTTGATTTTCTTTCTTATATGTGAAAATGTGTGTAGTATCGACACAAACTGTATAGAAGTTGCACTAGAAACAAAAGTATCGACCCCAATCTATTCAGTGTCGACACCGTAGTTTTTCTTGACTCTCGGTAAATTTGTATCGACACCAACCTTAACTGGATCGACCCAAATGGCCAAAATGTGTCGACACCAACTGAAATTGTGTCGACACCATCTCTCTCTTTTTTGATACCAACACTTGACACGAAATGTGTCGGATGGAATACATGGAGGATTACGACTTTGACTTACAATATCACCCGAGAAAAGCCAACGTTATGGCTGACGCTCTTGGTCGAAAATTCGTCAATTCCTTAGCCCGTGTAGTCGTACGAGAGTTGAAGATGCATGTGGATCTTAATAAATTTGACCTATTCCTTGGTGAGACTGAAGAGTGTGCTACCTTGTTTACGATGATTTCGCAACCTATGCTTCTCGGTCATGTTGTTGACGCCTAGTAACAGGATGACGAACCCCAGATGATTTGCGATCGTATTTTGAGTGGTGATGACACCAAGGGTGGGTTTTGCATTCCGACCAGAGTTTGAGATTTTTCGAAAAACTTTTCACACCAGAGTGATATTGTGAGGATGTACTCCACAAGTTTTATCATTCTCGCCTTGTAGTACATCTATGAGGTACAAAGATCATAGTTTTAAAAAGTAATTGTTACCGTTACGTAATGGTTTCGGTGGCCTCCGTTACCCGTTACAGTCGATTTTTCGGTGTGAAAAAAATTCATAAATGTAACGGCCGTTAAACCTTCCGTAACGGTCAAAACAGATCGAAACGGCACCGTTACGGTCGTTGCGACTTGCGTAACATGATTTTAGATCGTGAATTTTTTAATTTTATTTTTTAATCAACAGGTCTCATGTTTTCTATTATTCTCAACTTAAAATTATTCATAGTAGTCCCACAAGTTAAATACTACTTGGGCGTTGTGAGATTTGCCTCAAATCTCTTCAATTTCACAACAATCGACTAATTTTGCTTTTTGTTGTTAACTTTCGACTCTTCAACATGTTCATGAGTTCTTTAACATTCATATTTGTTGAAAGCTAAATAACCTGTTTGATTCAAATTCATATTTCTTGAATATCCACTGTCTATGAATTTGAATTTTTATGATGCTCAGCAGTAGGTAGAAAATATGGATGTTCAAGTATTTTATTTTTAAGAAAATTGTTCAAAATTCATATTTGTTTACAAATCCCCTCCAAAAAAATTAGACTTATATAAATTAAAATTCAAACAACAATATAAATTTTAGAATAGTGAATTCAAAATTAAAATTACCAAATCAAATATTGTGCTTTAATATATATAATACTTTATAGTTATTAAAAATTTAATGATATTTTAGTTGTACATTATGAATTTATAATACATAAATTCATTAATTACTACAAAAAAAAATAAGTAAATTATTAATTTTAACTAGATTATGTAGTAAAAAAAATTAAGAAATGTATTGAATCATGTCTAGAAAGTAAAAAAATTCATCAAATATTCTTTTAAACTTCAATGAATATATTTATGGAATAAAAAGATGTAAATAAGTTATTTTTTTATTAAATTGTACAAAAAATAAAAAAAAATCACGGCTTTGGTTACCGCTACCGCTACCGTTATGTTATGGCCGTTATGTCCCGAAACTGCGTCACTGCTACCGTTACTGTTACGCCGACCGCTATCGCTATTTTAAACTATGACAAAGATGTACCATGATCTACGTCGCCAGTTCTGATTGAAGGGCATAAAGAAGGATGTAGCACATTTTGTTTCTCAATGCCTTACTTGCTAGCAAGTGAAGGCCGAACACCAAAGACGAGTATAATTGTTGCAACCGTTGTCGGTATCAGATTGAAAATGAGAAAGTGTCACTATGGTCTTTGTTTTTGGACTCCCAAAATCGCTGAATGGACACGATGCTATTTGGGTTGTGGTGGATATATTGGCTAAATCTGCACATTTCCTTCCTATTCGAATGACAAACTTAGTAGACAGGTTTAGCAAGTTATATATTAGAGAGATCGTTCGTCTTCATGGAGTACCTGTGTCTATTGTTTCTGGTCGAGACCCTCAGTTTACTTCTCGATTCTGGAAGAACCTTTAATTAGCTTTAGGGACGAATTTGCTATCAACACCGTTTTCCATCCCCAAATCGACGGTCAAACCGAGCACACTATTCAGATTTTGGAAGATATGTTACAAGCTTGTATGTTAGATTTTCGTGGCTCTTGGAAAGACCATCTACCTTTGGCAGAGTTTGTATACAATAACAGTTATCAGTGGAATATTGAAATGACACCATTCGAAGCCTTATACGGTAGACCTTGTAGATCACCTATCTATTGGATTGACGTGTAGGAGGCAATTGTGTTCGTACCAGACTTGGTACCATCTGTCAACACTTAGTGACTACACAAAGTCGTCAAAAGAGTTATGCCGATCGAAGGAGAAGACCCTTGGTGTTTGAGGTGGGAGACCATGTGTTCTTGAAGGTTTCACTACGTAGAGGTTTAATGAGGTTTGACCGTAGCGGGAAACTATTGCCACGTTTTATCAGACCATTTGAGATCCTTGAAAGAATTAGAGAGGTGGCATACCGTGTTGCCTTGCCTCCACAACTCTCGTCAGGATCACCACCATCCGTCAATTAATGCTTAGTGACTACACAAAGCCGTTAAAAGAGTTATGCCAATCGAAGGAGAAGACTCTTGGTGTTTGAGATGGGAGACCATGTGTTATTGAAGGTCTCATTACGTTAAGGTTTAATGAGGTTTGGCCATTGCAGGAAACTATCGTCACATTTTATCGGACCATTTGAGATCTTTGTTAGAATTAGAGAGGTGGTATACTGTTTTGCCTTACCTCTACAACTCTCGTCAGTACACAACATCTTTCATGTTTCTATGTTACGGAAATATGAGCCAGATTCTTCACACGTACTTGATTGGGTCGATTTGAGAATTGAGGACTACATCTCCTATGAAGAGCGACCGATAATGTAATAACCCGAATTCAAGAATACAAATAAAAAAGAAAGAACATCTAAAAAAAACGAAATCTCAAACCTAAGTTCAGTAAGAAGAACAAGCCCAACCGTTTAACATTTTCGAGTCTAAGACCCGGAATAGAGTGGGAACCACACTCGTAATATACATAATAGTATAATATTATAAGTTAACAAAAGTAAACAAAATATTATTGAAATCCTTACATACTAAAATAAGTTAAAAAGTCACATCTTGTCAAACTAGCTTAATTTGAGTTAAAAGCATACACCTATTTAATCAATTGCTATAAAAATTATGATAATTCATGAGAATACTAAATTTATTACAAACTTACTAAAATAATAAGTTTTAGTAAGTAAAAACACAAAAAAAAATACACCAAATTAATTTTTAAAGAACTTTCTTACACAGAATGACACAAAAACCTAGATAAAACTCCAAGATTGATGTAAGATTAGATTTTTGTCTCCCAAACTGAACATAGCTGACTTCCCACATGCCAAAATCTGAAATATATCCCTAAAAAATAGTACCAAGTCAAATCACATAAATCTCATTAATTAAAAAGGAGAAAAAAACGTCTTCCAAGTACATTTTTTGTTCCACACTTTTTGAGCCTATAAAAACCAAGCCAAACACTACTCCTCTCCTCTTCAAAGTTTCGACCAAGTGAGGGAGAGTGGTGGGTTTGGAGTGTTCTTGAAGAATTATTCAAAGTTTGAAAAAACAAAAAGAAAGAAGAAGGAAGAAGAAGGACCAAGGAATTGGGAAGATCCATGGAGTGCTAAAGCTTAAGTCCATGATCCTAATCACCAAAGAGTAGTTTATACAAGGTAAGTAAGACTCTAACATCTCTGATTTTGTATACTTCAAACATCTCTCTTACCATTTTATAACACCAACCTACGATCAAGAACCAAAAACTAAAAAATAAAGGCGTTACAGTGGGATTGTTGGACTGTTGGGTATGAATGTTGAATTTTTGAGTTCGTATGTGTTTTTACATGGGTTCCATGACTTATGTAAGCTCTGAAACATTGACATATTGAGGTTCAACACATGTATACAAAAAAGATTGGTCAAAAACTTGCACACATGACGCTAAGAGGCTAGAACCAAAATAGGTATGAGTTTTGAGCAATTTGAGTTTTTTATCTTGATCTTTGGAATTTCATAACTCAATGTAGAAAAATGATATTAGCGTATTTTTTATATCCAGACCTAGGTTTTTGTGTTGTCTTTAATCCAAAATTAGTTTGAACTCATTTGAGTGAGTATAACTCGAGATATTGCATTTTTACCAAAGTGTGTTGGGTTCAAACTAGTTAACATTGCAGACCTGAAAACCCTACCTTAGAATGAGATCTGAGTTTTGGTAAAAACATAAAAGTTATAGATAACATGTATATTTAGTTACCCACAAAAACTGAGCCCAAAATATTAAGGTTTAACAAGTCAAAAACACTCTGAAAGTTTCTATTGTGGTTTAGCCATTAAAAGACGCATCTATCACATATTTTTGTATGGCCAAAAACTCATATTTTTAGTGACCTACTCCAAAAGTGATCTTCATGAATATTGTAGGTAACATAATGGATTTCTTATTGTCCAAAACGTAGACCTAGATACCTTGGGAAGGCCCCTCAAATCGATTTCAAACTCTGTGTTAGAAATCGGTTCTGTTGAGAGTTTAGTGGCTGACTGATCCCATTTTATAAAATGGACTAAAACTCTAACTTGTTTCAAACAACTACCCTTAGCACTCTTCATAAGATTTGTAGGGGACATGTTAAAGTAGAACATATCTAAAAATGGGCTCCCTTTGACTTGATTTGATGTCCCAAAATTGAGACCAACAGAAACACTTTTTTGACCAATTTTCTATGCAAGTACTGAACTGTTTTTGTTTGCGTCAACTATTTCACCTTATTACCTTAGGTTTTGTCCTTGGTGTTAAACATAAAAATTGTGGAGAATATTTTAATCTAAATCGTCACAAAAAATCAGAATCCAACTCCAAGTCTAAGTAACTCAAAATACTGCGGTACTTTAAAATTTAATAATTGGAAGAGAGTAATAAATGATTAAGTTAAATTCTTAAACAAGTGAAGGATTAGGTAAGTGCGTCATACCCCTTAAATCTAAAAAGTGAGTAACCATGGTCCCTAAAACCAAAAAAAAAATATTCAATGGTCCGAATCGTTTTAGTTTCACATGCTAAAGGGGAGGATTCCGTGTTAACGATCGAGTTGTATTTTGCTTGTTAGGCACGGAGGTTGTAGAACCCAGGGGTCTTGCTTAGCTTGCACGGGGAGGCTTGGTTCTTATGTATATAATACAAGGTATGAGTGCTTAACCATTATCTTGAACTTGAATTTATGTAAATGATACATGAAAATGCTTTGAAGCGCATGTTTTGAACTATGACCAGTTTTGATAATTGCATGAACCTGTTGTTTTCAAATGCTATGATGTTTTTAATTCAAGTGTGCTATCCATGATATTTTGAGCAAGCATGATGATATTATAAAAGAAATTTTCATTGTTGTGTTGTTGTTTTCAAAGTGCCAAGTGCCAAGTTACAAGGGTTTTTGGCCATTTATATCCCGTTATGAGGGAGGTTATCCAACTATGAATTTTTCATTTGTCCCTATAGGGGAGGTTTCTTGTTAAGCAGAGGTTTTTGCTTTTAAGGTTTTTGGGCTGAATCTTAGGTTTTAGCACATACCACTCGTGATTGGTAGAGAGTGGCCCTCATTCCATCACGTTACTATCTGTGTATTGTGAAATAAGAACCCCCGATCGTGAGGTTGACGACTACTTGGACACTGTTAGGGTTTGGGTCTAATTTTGATAAAGTGATTTTCATTTTTAATTGTGGTAGTTGAGTCAGGAACATATTTTTATTTGCAGTACTGAAAAGGTTCTGTATAGTTTGTAATATTTTCATGTTCAAGTACATGCATTAGTTTATATGTTTTTATGAAAATTGTGATGAACTGTTTTTAGAAAGAGTTTTCAGTTATCCTTAACTAAGTAATTGCATTTTCTGTTCATGATAATACTAAGTGCGTTCTCTTGTAACCTCTGTGGTTGCAGATCCTAGGAACGGCTAGGAGTTAGTCCACCATAGGCGTCATCGAGTAGTTTTGGATTTGGTGTTGGGAATCGTTTTTTTTCTAGTTTTCTTTTGTTTAGTTTTTAGTTTTGGCAAAACTTCATGTATAAGACCTGGAGGTTTTTTATGTTTTAGAAGTAATATATGCTATTGGGATGGTGAATCACTAGCGACTCATGTTTACCCTTTTGACATTAAGGATTGTGATTGCTTAGATTTTCTTGTTTGGTCTCTTAATATTATTTATCTCTTGTCTTTCTCTTTAGCCGCCGGTTTGCGGCGGGATCACATTCCTCTATATAGGTTTAGTGCCTTGCGGGAACAGGGTGTTACAGATAAAGATTTTGGACTCTAAGAAGCAAGTGTTGCGGGGAAGAACCATTTCATACGTTAAAGTATTGTGGCTTTATTATGAGCTCGAAGAGGCCACGTGGGAGCACAGATCCGAAGTTCTTTCCAAATACCCAGATTTGCTTTTGCCTTGAGTGTGTGCCAAATTTTAGGGACGAAATTCCATAAGGGGGAAGGTTGTAGAGACCCGGTTCCATTTTAATGATTTAATTAAATGATGATGTGATTATTTAACATGTGTAATGTGTATATCACGTGTGTATTTCATATGGGTATATAGCCGGTGAGCCCGGTGACTTTTGTCAAGCTTTGTTGAATCCACTTGTGTGCGTGGAGATTCGAAAAATTAATTCGAGGTTACTTTTAAAATTTTGGTAATTTTCGAGAGAGTAGTTTTTTTTTTAAATTAAACTAAATGTGAAATATTAATGTTGTTGTAGGTATATCTGTATGTATGTTTGTGTGTATATATATATACATGTGAGTTATATCATACAATGTATGGATATATATAGTGTATGCATGTGTTGGGTGGAGGACTCTCTCTCTCTCTCTCTCTCTCTCTCCACCATTAGAGTTTTTTTTTTTTGTTCCTTCCTTCTCCTCCACTTTTGGAGACCTTGGGCTTGGATTTTGGCAAAGCTACAAAAGGGAGTATTACTCTATGCGATGAGTGCTATGTTTATAACCGAGCGAATTTTCGTTTTGACGAATCGAGATTTTCCAGATGTATTCGATCTTCGAGTTTTTAACTCCCCAAAATAAGATCGTAGACCATCTTTGTGTTTTTGTTGTGAATATGTGATTTGGTGATCTCTTTTACCTTAAAATGCCATGAGAATTTTTTGGAGCATAAAGCCTAACTTATTATGAAAATCTATGGAAATTGATCTTGAATGATGTTTGGAAATTGTACACGTGATTATGAAATTGGATTTCAAAACAAGTTTCGAAATTAGATCGTTTTATGAAAACATTAGAAACTTGATTTGTGTGATCATAGTCTTACGTACATGATATGTTGTGGTGAAAGTAACGGTTTAACTTAATGTACCGAGAAAATTTGATGTGAATAACTTGGGCTTGACTAGCTCCGCGGTAAACGACAGAAAATTTGCGCAAGATTGGGTGCTCTATCCATCGGGTTAGCCCTCGAAAAGGAGTGCGATTGTTGGACAAATTATAGAATTTATACATTGCTAATTGGTAGATGCCTCTGTGGCCCGGTTGAGAGGGCAATGTATAGAAGTTTATAATTGCCGGTGGATGCCTATGTGGCAATTTAGTGCTTAACAAAACCTAATTGTTGTATTGATTGAGAATGGTTGTGTTGGCAGATTACAGAACTCATAGGTTGCCAATCGATGCCTCAAGGTGGCCTGGTTGAGAGGGTAACGTATGAAAATTTATAATTGCCTAGTTGTGTTGGTAAAGCATGATTTTCGAACTCTTTGAAATGAGTGAATTATATGAATGCCTGTTACAAAAATTCTAAAAAATCGAGTTGTGTACTCGTGAAATGTTGTCGTCTTCATATAAAAATTGCCTATTACATGTTGTGCATTGTTCATGATTGGTTTAGCTTCCTATTGGGTTTCGGCTCACGTTATTTAAAATAAAATTTCAGGTGTTGGAGATGATGTTTTGGCATGGGAGTAACCAAAGAGATGTTGAGAATGTTTCTGAAAGTAAGTTGGGATAATACAAATGTTGTAATAGTTTTGTAACAAGAACATGGCTTGTAAGGCCTTAAGGCCAAATTCTTATCTTTTGGGATGTTTGGTTGTGTTGCACCTTTTGATTAAATGTTTTCGAATCCCACTATTGGGTAATTTTAATGTAATTCTAAAGTTTTAATACCTTTACTTTGCATAAAAAATGGTCTTGATGATGTCGAAACCCAAAATAGTCAAAAGAAATAAGCAAACTGGCGCTAGACGACTCGACGGATTGCTTGAGCGGTCTATAGTTCGCTCGAGCGACATAGTTTTCACGGATCGAAATTATTATTTTTTAAACAGGCATATCTCTTTCATCTGAACTCCAAATTGGGTTATTCCTGTACTCAAATTGAAATCTTGAAAATTTTTTCCCCAATGGTTCTATTCTCATATTAAAATTTTTTTTGTAGAAAAAATTATGATCAAAATAGTAAAGGTATGTCAGTTTTTTCTTACCCCTTTTTCGTATCTTTTTTGTCGAACTTATTTGAAAACGTTATTTTTATCACCGTTAGACCTTTTTATCAAGTTCCTTATACATTGGGCCATATGTATGGATTATCACTCGTTAATCTTACGGTGCTGGGTCTTGGAATCCAGTAATGTAACCGGAATAACGTTTTTAACCCTTGACTTTCATGTTGGTTTTATTGACCGTTGACTTTGACTTTGTCCGGTCATAATAAAAACCTACAAAAACCTTCACAAGTTGGGTAGAGTCACAAGCAAGTGTTTGTATGGATATTGGGCATAAATGCAAATCACAAGTTGGGTAGAGTCACAAGCAAGGGAAGGGGGCAACTGCTGAATATATCTAAGCAAGCACTGATTAGTTGGGACACATCATAATATTCCTAAACTCATGATGTTGAAATATGAAAATTTGCCATGATTCAAAGTTCCAAAAATGGTATAAAAACCCAAAGTAGTATTAGAGAAGAAAAATAATAAGAAAAACAATAAGAAAAAAATAAAGACAAGATGCAAAGAAATAATAGTTAAAAGCGGCACCAATTGAAAACCGAAAGAAATTAAAAGGCACAAACTGTGGGAAGAGTACCAGTAAGGAAATTGATGAAACAGTTCTCTCCAAAATGCTCCGATCTGAAGCGAAGGGAAGAAACCAAAGAAAGAAAATCTTTGTATGGAATGGTTTGAAGAAGTGATGTGTTCATGATATGATTTTGGAAGTATCTCATAGCACATTTCTTTGAAGAACACCTGCACAAGGGACTAGGCTTTACTCAAAAAATTAGAACCGAAGAACCAACAAATTAAATTGTTCTATGATTTGATGATAAGGATAAAAACCCCTAACTTTAATCCCAAAAGAAAAGATAACCGCTTCATGATTTGATGATACAGATTAGAAAACCAAACCTGAGAACTAAAACTCATAAAGAAGATGAAAACAAACTAACAAAGCTGAAAGAGAGAAATCTAAACCAAAAGTGAAATTGAGAAGACAATTTATATAAAACCACAACCAACAAAGAGAAAACGAACCTCAATGCAGATGAATAATCAAGTTGATGAAAGCTCCGACCAGCAACAACTAAATGCAAAACTGCAAAAACAAATACCAGATCAGATGATGAACCACCAGATTAGCAAATATACATACAAATATTTTCATTCATATATATATATATATATACACACACACACACACAAGGTACGCCCCTACGTGCCTTGCACGTTAGTGAGTGCCCATTATTTTAATATATCTGACAACATTATTAAATGCGGTAGAATTGAACAGTTTATTTTTTTACGTGATGAAACATTTGAAGAAATAGATGATCAAACTTAGATATAGGTATGTTTGTTGCTATTTAAAGGAACAGGTATATTGGTGGCAACCATTAGTTTGCAAAAGCTAGAGAAAGGAGGAACAAAAATTGAGTTATATTTAAGTCTGAGTTATACATCAGGTTACAAATTATTGAATTATAATCTTTGAACAGAAATTATTGAGTTATAATCTTTAAACAGTAACAAGAAGTATTAGAAGTAATCACAGATAAATCATCAATATTTGAACCTTACAAATATAAAAAGAGATGAGAAAGGAAAAGAATATGATAGTGTAAAAAAGATAGTGAATATACAATATTTTTGATGGAGAATTTGTACATTGATAGATTAAGTTCAAACTAAAGAATTGGTGAGAAAGTATCGGTGTTTTAACTAAGTTAAAGGAAAAATATAAAACACTCAATTGGGATAGGAAAAAGTTCTTTATTTAAGTTGAAATTAAGATTTGTTGTTTGGAAACTATAAATGTTAATAATTTATTAAGAGATGAGAGATAATATTAAGAGAAATTAGATATAAAGAAATTATTAAGAGATGATAGATTATATTTTATACCTAAACATAAAGAAAATAATTGGAAGTACAAAAGGAGAATCAATTAAATAAAAAAATGATAATGTGGTATTATTCAAAAATTGCTTTAATATTCATTAGACAGAGTAAATGAATTTATAATGATTGTTTGGGCAATCTGATATTGTGTTTTTTGGTTCATATTAAAATGGTTTGTTGTCAACATGGAGATGACATAAAAGTAACCAAAAAATTCAAAAGCAATAAGAAAACCTAGATAAGAAGAATATAGCAAAGTCAGGTTCAGTCGCCTAACTAAGTTTTTCACATAAATGATGCACAGAATCTCAGCTTGTATGCAGAAATGAGAAGAAGACCAAAAGCAATGAGAAAAGTTGGCTATTGAGGTGAATGTGCCATTACACTTATATATGGCACATTATTTTTCTACTTAGGCATTGTAGAACTTCGCTTCATAGTTTCACGTAGTACAATAGGGTTTATAAGGCATTGGATCAAGCAAAAGGAAATTATAGCTTCTTTTCTTTCATATGTCAGGTGAGGGAAGGACAGCTGTATGACTCTTTCATCATTATTTGCAGCTAAATCAAGATCAGAGCAAAATATGGGCTTGTGTATAGTTGGTTCGTGTCATACTGTACTAAAAATATTTATTTAATTTTTTATTTTTGTTACTAACTTGTAGGATAGTGGTTAAAGTCCAGATATCGTTCCAATGAGAATTTAATGCAATCACAAATTATTTACCAAAATCTTTTATTTTTAAATTTTCTTTTTAAAACAAGATTTTCAATTGATTTTAAACTAATTAAATAAAAACTAAAATTTATGAAAATAGAAGAGTTAGATTGAGAAAAGGTTTCTTAAGGATTTAAATCCTCCCTAGTCTTATAGTTTCATTCAAACACTTATTCATTTTAATTTGATTCAACTCAATCTTACCACGACTACAAGACTGGTATAGATTATCAAGAAGATAAACCCGAACTTAGCATACATTATCCAAGATTTTAGCATGGATCGTCCGAAGCACGGCTCGTCCTATAGAAGTATAGAGTATCTCACGTTCGAAGATCGAGAAAAACGGATAAAAATTGTAAAATCTTGTCTTTATAATCACAGAAAATAAAAATAGAAACGAAATATTTAAATTAAAAACTCATTGATCAAACGTCAACGTCTCACAAATTTTACAGCGAATTGAATCGAAATAAAAACAAAATAAGAAGTTTGAACCATTCCTAAAATACCAAACTAAGGATTCATCATCTCTTAGGAAAAGAAGAAGCCTAGCCGCTCATGTTGTGGCTCGAACTCATGAAAAGATGACGAAAACTTGATTCCCAGGTCTCCGTCTTCGACTTCCCCACACTTTTCGATCCTTCAGAGCAGCTACCTCCTAACCCTCTTTCGCTTGCCTTCTAATTCTTGAGATGATCGAATGAAAAGCCCAAGCCATCTATTTATAGATGTGCCTTACGCCCAAAGTTGCAAAGTTTTAGTCCAACACTGATTGTGCTTTCCGTCCGGACGCTAATTATTTCGTCTGGACAGTTTTTGCTTTCGTTCGAACACTGGTATGTCTCGTCCGGACGGTTTTCTTTCTTTCACGATCTCGTCCGGACACTAATTTATCCATTTGGACATTTTTCTCTCTGGGCAACTTCCGTCCGGACGCGGATTGGTCCGTCCGGATGAAACTTTTGCAATAATCCCCTTTTTGTCCCTCGGTCTCCGTTTTGGCCCGTTTTACATCCGTTTCTCGTCTATGCCTCCACCTATGATGTTGTTAACAAAAACACTACAAAACAATTTATTAAACACAATTTCAAGGCTTAACATAATGTATTTTGTGGAATTAAATCGAGACTTTTACGTACCGATCAATAGCCTTTAAAACGAAAAGCAATGAAGTGTTAAAAGATGGATAAATATTTGTATCAGAAAACAAATGGACTATAATGATCTTGTTTTTTAATCTGTTATAATAATGCAATAGAATGGTAGTGCACAGCTAGAGGAAGTGCAAATCAGATATTGCTATGTACAATAGAGTCTCTGGAATTAGTATATAATAAATCAATGTATGTGCTCTATGCGTAGCTGTATTAGCTGCTGAAACATGGAACATAGAAATTTGGATTGCTATATTCTATTTATTGCTAGTGGCTGGTGAATAGAGAAAAACAATATCCATGATATGAAAACCAAATCAATACATCAGTTTTTAAGGCTTAGATGATGCTAAAATGTAGCAATGAACCAGTAATTGATGTTTATCTGTTTTAGTGGCTGGTCTCGTACATAGGATGGTGTAAAAATAAATCTATGCATCTATTTATGTTAAGTGAGCATGTAAAACTCTGCCCAAATTGAAGTGAAGGCTGGAAAAATCAAAAGCTGTCAAGTATTACTTCGTGCGTGATATGGTATCAATAAATAAGTTATAAAGAAGAGATATTGCAAGAATTAATATCATCTACAAAAAAACAGAGCATAGAAAATAAATATAAATTAGATGATCTATTGCAAGTAAAATTATACCTTATGGGAATTAAAATCGCATTCGGTTTTCAGTGAGTGAAGAATTGTGAAGAAATTTCGTCTTTGTTTGTTCTTTGTGAACATGAATCTGCGACTAAGAGACATACATTGGGTAAGAAATCAAGCAGCTTAAGAATTGCACGGATAAATAAATAAGTAATAAATATGCACATTCGGTATACAATTGTAAATTTTATTGCATAAATCATAACTACTATATTATGAACTTACTTTACGCTAAATAAGAAAAAAGATTTCTTGTTGGGAAGAGATGAGAGATACTGACCTTAAATTGAGAAATGAAGTAGAGTTTAGTTGTGAACCTAATATTCAGCATCCAAATCTCAAGTAATTAGCAGTTGAAATAAAATTAAGTAGCATTTATGAAGAATACAATGGAATATGCAGTATAAGTACCAAAAAATATTACGATCATATATACTGAAGGTGTTGCAGTTGGATGCACAAATCTCAGAAGTTAGCAATGTTTTTTTAATTTACAAGTTGTTCAAGTAGTTAAGGTGAGACTTCAAAACATTATGATAATTACAAATGGCTGGATTTTTTATTTTTTTTTCCGATAGCCAAACGACAAAATATTCACAGATTATCCTTTAGTCATTCTTTTTTGCAGCAGTAACATTCACTGTTTCCTCATGTTCGTAGTGTGTTGTCAGGTCTGACATCGCTGGCTGTTCTAGCATGATGTCCTTGGCTTTGTTACCAGGAAAGAGCTCTTTCTTTGCTTTCTTGTTTGATGGTGAGCTTGATTAACTTGTCTCGGTATCACAGAAAATAGTAGGAGTGGCAAGATCAGCATGGACAACATTTACAGTGAATTTGCATTCAGAAGCAGCTCCTAATTGATATTTGTATGCTCGGAGCTGAACAATCAATTCTTTAGCTGGAGACAGCTTCTTCAATTGTAGAGGATTCATCTAGGATATTAATGAAAGTGAAATAATGATTTAGGGATTTTAAAAGATACATTAGTAAGATTGACAATATGTGGAGATATAATTTTTCAATATAGTTGCCTCGAATGTATTGGCTTCCAGCATATTTGCTTTAAAGCCAAACATGTGTTCTGCTTGTGCACCAAAAACTATAGCACATACAATGCCAGTAGCATCCTCAAGTTCAACTTCAAATCTGCACCTATTATTGGAACTGGAATAATTGGAGATTTTTTTCTCAACAAATTAATGTATGTGGTCAAATCTAAGTACGAAGTGTAAACCTTGAAACTGCTTTTGCTTTGTTTCTACAATGATGACTCATAAAACTCTCTCCTCAGACCACATCAATGCCCTTGCAACAAGTTGGACAACATCTGGATGTGAATTTCTGATTTTAGTTTCACAAATGACAAGTTGCTTGGATCCAATAATACTGTGGCTGTAAAAATGTACAAGTATTAAACTTTTTTATAAACTATGTAACAATAGTAAGTCGGTCTTGCTGAAAAATGAGTGCACCTTTTCAACTGAAGTGGGCAAATAGTTGATGGCCACGATCTTATTCTTTGTTGGGGGTGGAGATTCAGAAGGAGTGAATCGCCTACTATTGTGCAATGGAAGATTTCTTATTGTTGTTGCATTGTGAATACACCTGTTGGTGCACAAGTATTTAGTTAATCTTTTGGATATTTAATAGTGCAAATGCAAATAAATATAAGTACCAATCTTGTAATGCAGCTGCTTCAGGAAGTGGGGGGTTAAAAACAAAGCTTGAAGAGGACTTTGTTGATAATGTTGCACCTACAATATATATGTATATGTTAGTAAAAATTGCTTGTGCATGATTCTATATAGTTTGAAAACATATCACAAAATTTACCATTATAAGGAGTAACTTTGAGCAGAATTCCCATAATGACTGTAAGTTGGCCTGCTAATTTGGCCATCTCAACACCTTCATGTTTTGTGAATTGATCCCAAAGAGTTAAGATTGTTGGCCCTGAACTGAACATAAACAGTGTGCTTAGTTAATAATTGCAAGTTTTGTTATGCAAATAAGTAATAAATATACCTTTGATCTACAATGATGACATTTTGCAAGAAAACTTCACCCGTTAAATTTTGCACTTTTCGTTCAGCACCCACTTGTAGGATAGTAAACAACACATCTATTATATGTGAATTTATTTTAGATTATGCAGTAAATGTAATTATAAAATAAAAGAATATAATTATATATAAAGATCGTGCTTACCGAAATTCATTTCCATCTGTGAATAGTATGCAAGTCTGTCCAAAGGAACGAAGTTGTAGTTTAGATTTGCAATAGTGAGGAGTTCATCTGTAACTTCTTCTATAACAGTCAGTGAAAATAGAATCCACTGGTAATCAGCTTCAAGGGCTTTATTTTCAGGAGGCATTGGCTTGACAAGCGCATTACGGATTGAGTATGGTTGGAATATCTTTAGGCTATCTTGTAGCACTTTAATATCATCACTGAAAATTGCCGCTTGTATTTTGGTTCCCTAACAAATTATAAACGTATGTATGGAATAGAATTCGTTAAATAGTATGAACAAGAGTAGTTAATATTTTATCTAACAGATATTCTGATGTTATATAAGTATTAGTTTGATTATATATTGAGTATATAAGCTATACCTGTGCATCAAGAAATACCATTTTTTGATACAATTTGCCATTAGTTGGGCTAATGCACACACAGGGTTTTTTGACCACCATAACATGTACTTTCCAATTGCGGGTATCTTCTTTGATGTTCTTGATGAATTGCGTTTGTTCACCCATTGCCTGTTTTATAAAAAAGGCAACAGTAGAGGTTTGATTAGTTTAAATAAGATAAGTATAAAATTTAATGTAACTGAGTTTAAAGCAGATATATGATGCATAACAAATAATTAGTTATCATCTAAAAAAAATTGATAAACAATTGATAATATATGCATAATAAAGTTCATAATACGTTTAAATGCATCCAGCTTCTTCTAATATTTCTTTGTACACAATGTTTTGTGTGCGAGCTTCAAAAGAGCTGTTAGTATCTGTTGGGCAAGCAAGACTTTGACTTGGGAAGCCTTAGCCACTCTTGAGAGTGCAACATCTAGTTGACCATGTGAGAAAATTAGTTCAGGTAAGTATATACCAACCCTATCAAGTGTTTGTCCTTGTGCTTTGTTTATAGTCATTGAGAAGCATAATTTAATGGGAAATTGTTGCCTGGTAAATTTGACTGAATAAGTTTTTTTTTTTTTTATCTAAGGGTTGTAACGGTATTCTAGGAATAAAAACAATTTCAATTTGTTGATCGCCTATAATAATTTCAGTAACAATTTTGTTTTTTTGAAAAGCTCAACATATTAACCGTGTTCCATTACATAATCCTTTTGAGGAATTGATATTTTGAAGAAGTAAAACAGGACAATTTTGTTTAAGTTGCAAGCAATGTGGTGGTAATCCAGGTGGAGAAAATGAATGTAGCAAATTTACATACAATGCTTGTTCATTTGCATCAATTGTTTCATCAATACTTAAGTATTCTTGAAGAGGGCCAGGCAAATTGTGCAATATAATTTTGTTGATTTTGTCAACTGATTCATTTTTTTGTGTTAGTATTGCAGAGCCAACCATTGATAAAGCATCGCATGACTATTTGCTTAGTTCGGGAAAAGCAAAATTGATCAGCTTGTCAATTGGTTTTTTTGAAGTTATATTTTCAATGAGCAAGTATGAAGGAATTGTTATTTCATTAAATTCATTCACATCATTCACAGGTTCGGTTCTCTTGGGATTTGAACACCAATTTTCAAACGTGAACGGAAGCAAAAGCCATTGCACATATCAAAGAAAAATACGTAACGATATACGTGGTTTGGCACAACCTGCTTACATTCATGGGTGAGAGAAACAATCAACTATAACTGTAGAATGTACAAACCCGAGATCAAAAACACTCCAAAACCCAACACCCACAATCCGAACCCTGAAACAAACTCTGTTTCTCCGTTCAAAGGTTATTCCCGTGCCCCCAGTATTTTTTCATCTCTCCTTACATCTCTACCCCTTTTGATTTTCTCTCCACACAAATAACTAGAATTATAGAGTTCTATTTATAAGCAAATTCTAAAACCCTAACCCCATATAATTACAAATCCTACATGTATTAGACTTTTTATGAATTCATGACTCTAGCTCAGTCCAAATACATATAAATAAAATTTTAATCATGCAGGTCCACAGAATACAAGACATACACCCAACAAGTTCCATTTCCTATTTTGTGCAAATATTCACTAAAGGATTGATCATTTCTAACTCTCTTGTTGCTCTTTAATTGAATTTTATTCAATAAATTCCATATGTATGATTTGACAAGACTAGGATTCATGCATTCGTTTTTTGGTTGCTTTAAGAATTACTGGTAGCACTTGCCTAAAATCTCCTCCTAGCACAACAATTTTCCCACCAAAAAGATCATCTATTTCAGTTAGATTTCGTACTAGATCAACCACTACTATAGTTTTCCTATGTGCCATGGAAACCACATCCCATATGATTATAGAGGTTACTTTTAATAATTTTGCAAGTCCTGATTGTTTACTAACATTGCAACATTATTTGCCTTGATTATTAATAGGAATTTTAAATCTTGAATGAGTGGTTCGACCATTGGGTAAAATAGATGCAACAACGCGAGATGTTGCAATTGCTAATATTGAAAATCCAGTTATTAGAAAATCTGCTCTCATTGAAAATCCAGATAATATGAATGTACCAGTAAGGTTGAAGTTGACATGACTATTCATCCAAGCAATTGAGAACCACAAACTGTCAAATGTTAGATTAGATGGCTCCCTGCTGAACGTGATTAGTCCGCTATCCTGATATTGATGTGAGTAATCAATAAGATGTAGGATAATAGGCATGACCATTTAATGACAATCGTTATGACTACAAGTAACATGATAACGCTAGCAATCCGTTCTCGGGTCACTCCCTGCTATAGTCTCCTATAAATAGTAACTATTGTGATTGAGATACACCTCTAGTCATCCAACATGCGTGAACATGACGTTGACATATACAATACGTGACCTCTTCATTGTTATGGGTCGTAGTTGGGTTGGTGATGATGACTTTGTGTACCTTCTAGATTCTAACCTCCACTACAGTACGAACAATCTACGTACTGTGTGAGACGAGTTGCATTATCGAATTACGCAATATAAGGTCTTAGTGCATGACAGCCGAGTTGCTGGTGTCTACAGTACAAACAGTGTATGTACCATATGAGACGAGTTGCATTATCAGATTATGCAATCTGAGGTCCTAGTACATGATCGTCGAGCGGCTAATGTTCGAATCCCACGACAATTGGGGAAGAACATGCCCACCGACACTAGTCAACAGTTGCAGATGGCTTTGCGTCGTTTTTGCGAAGAAGTTAACCGCATACAAATGCGGTTACATAGGTTCAATTGTGAACAGACATTGAGGGAGTGAGCAAGAGAAGGTTTAGTGTTTGACACGTCATTGTACCACAATTGGAGCATGGATGCTACCTACCATTCGGATATTAAAATGTTAGGCGATGATGGAAGCACATGATTGGTTTGAAGTTAAGATATGATGTGCAAGTGCGTTATAGTACGGGTTAGATCGGAAGTTCAGTTGATGTATCAACGGGATGTTTGTGTTCAATCATTGAAGTGTGTTGTAATATGTGCCGTACTGGTATGGTAATTCAAATGACGTATTGATATGATATATGTGCTTGAGTATCAAAGTTATGTTTATATTGTTGCTCACTTGTGCGTTACATTCATTTGAGATTTAAATTTGAAGATGGTATTAATCCATTGGATAATCATGCAGTAACTAGAATAAATGTAGATATAAAGTTGCAAGAAGAAATAATCATAGCGAGTAGCTAATTTTGTGAGGTCACGATGATCTCTACAGACCTCCATTTTCAGTGTTATTTGATGCATTGAACAGATAAAATTACACTCTTAAATATTCATGCAAGACAATATCATTAGGATTCTCAAATTTTGAAGATACTTATTTCGGATGAGCCGAGTCAATAGGATGAACCAAACGAGTTCTGCATCATGAACTTTGTACTGCGCACATTACTTAGACGGGTTCTAGAAAGTCATGGAGGAGGAAATGAAGAAATAGAATATGAACGAAAATACAAGGAAATGAAAAGGGATCGGATTTTATTTGTCGATAAATTTGTCGTCAAACGATTCCAAAATTAACTTCTCAAACTTGGGCTGACTGAAATAATTAAAGAGGAAAGTGTGTTTAGTATAAACGCTTTCAGTAAGAACTAAAAGCTAGCGTGTTTACAAACAACGCTTTTAGTACAACACTTAACAGAGCAATTAAAAAGCACTACCCAGAACAATTTAAAAGGAAAGCAGTTTTGGTAAAAACGCTTTTAGTATAAGACATAAAAGTGTGTTTAAAAATAACACTTTCTTTGAAAAAAATTGAAAACGATATTAGTAACAACGTTTTACTTATTAAATTGAAAAGCGTTTTTACTAAAAACGTTTTCATAGTTTAATTTTTAAACCGTTCTATATTTTGGGAGGTTAGGAATAAATCATGATTAGCAAACATGTTTATTAGTAAAGCGTGCCTTCTAAAAACGTTTTTGCGTAGATTGAGAATAAAATTTTAAAATCTCTATTTTGTTTCTAAAAAAATGTTTTTATAGTTTAACCGTGTCCAATGTAGTGGAATATTACAGCATCCAAAGATCAGATACATCGTACAAACGTGGATAACATAATAAAGAATAAAAAAACAAAACAAAAAACAAAACAAAACGAAAAAAGAGGAAAAGGATGAAGAAGAAGAAGAAAAAGAAGGACGAAATCTGAAAAATCAGAAATTTACGTAATTTTTCGGAATTTGTAAGAATACAAGTGTTTTTTGATAAAAATATCTATGGAACTTCAATGAATATTATAGGTTGTCCATCAAAAAGGCATACTAAAGAAAAGAAAACGCACACATTATAGAAAATAATGAAAGTTAAAAGAAATATGCATAGATCCACCAAACGAACCACAGAGAATCAGATTCTTCGCCTGAAATTGTAATAGTAAATATAAGTACTAACCGGATTCTTCGCTTGAAATTGCAATCGAACCAGTTGCTGGCGATGTTAAACTTCAAAGGCAAAGCAAAGAAGATGAAGTTCGGTCCTTGGTATTTGCACAACGGATACCAAACGAACTAGAGAGAATCGATTCTGTTGCTTCCTATGTTTTGAAACAAATCCAAAACGAAGAAAATGGTGCTAGTAGATCAAAATCCCTCAGCTTAATTTTTTGTAATACTACGCACTCGTTTGGGATATTTATAAAATTTGGCTTTTAAAGGTTTAATTTAAAATTAAAAAAAAAAAAAAAAAGTTAAATTGTTTAGGATAATTTTTATAGTAACTTTTTTTGGTTTTTTGTTCTCATTGAAATGCCTAAAATACCTTTACTTTTAATTTTTATGTTATAATGTTTGAAATATTGGTACGATTTTTTTTAAAATTTTTGTGAGCAAAATTAACTTTTTTATGTAAGGGTATTATGAGAGTGTTTGGGAATACGACTGTTAGTTGTTTATAGATTGTAGTAGAAGTTATGAGTGCTTGGTAAATATTGTATCTTGTAGTTAAAATAAAAAAAAATCAATTAAAAATTGTAGCAAAAGTTGTGGGTGTTTAGAAAAAATTGTAACTTATAGTTAAAATTAGTAACATGAAGTTAAAAGTTAATAGCAGAACCTTGGCCAAACACCTCCTATGATAATTTTGTTCAAAAAAAAGTTATAACGTTTGGAATATATATTGGTTTTTTTTCTTAGCTTAAATGATAAAAAAAATTATTTTTTTAAAAACCAAACAGTACTTCTCAAAAGCTAATTTCAAAAAAAAATCCTAACTTAAAAGCTGCCCAAATAGGTCTTCAGTATAGTTTATTATGTTAAACTGGCTAAGTAACTTTTGTAAAAAACTTATGTCAATCGAAAATTATTATTAATTTTACAAGAATATATTTGTTTTGAAAAAAATAATTAATTTATAATATTTTAAAAATAAATTGTAAAATAAATATATCTCTATTATATGACTAATAAATAATTTTAAATTCACAATCCATTGTAACCCAGTCACAAGTCACAGACCCTATCCCCGTTCGGACTCACAACCACTCTGCTGTCAGTGATCTTGTTTGGACTAACTTTTTTTTTTTTTTTTTTTGGGTTTTTTTTGATCTTTTAGCTTTTAAAAAAATAAATATAAAAATATGGGAAAAAAAATAATGAGCTTTTAAAAAAGTTTTTAAGCAAAAAAACCTCTTAAAAAAATTAAGCCAGGTATAGGCTCAATCTCCATACATGCCCTATCACCGGAGCTTCTGTGATCTAAGCTAAGTTTGCCACGTGTTGATTTCTTACAAACACAACTCGCCGGAACGATTATTGAAATGATGGCGGGTTCGTGGTACTGTTTAGATATTGTTTGGCTGCAATTTTATTTGTTGATTTCTATATCTGTTCTTATTTGCTTAAAACTAGTAGTGGAAAACAACTCTTTAAATAAATGTGATATTGATAACACGTTTCTCCGTATGTTTCAGAGTTGAAATATTTGTTTTTTTTTTCTTTTTTTTATGTCCTCTTTCTTCTTTCTCTTTTCCTTTTCATTTTCTCTTGTTTTGTATTTTTTAAATATGTGCCGTTTATTAAGGCATTAGGGATTACCGTGAAGCATTCATAATAAATTTTTTTTTTTTTGGTATCACTCATATTTATGATATTCTTAATTATTTTTAAAATTTTATTTTCTAAACAAAACTTATCCTAAAAAACACACTAATACTATACTAAAATACTATTAATATGAATATACGAAAAAATTAATTCATGCTAAAGTACTCTTTTTAAGGATAGAAAAAAATTAATTTTTTAGAGAGAAAGAGAAAAGTAAGAGAAGAGATGAGAGAGAACTGAAATGAGTGAGAAGATGAGCTCTAAATCTCAACGATTGATTGAAAATTGAGAGTAAATCTCAACATTCAAAGATAATTTGTCTTTGTGACATTTTAAAAACTTGAACTGTTTTATTATATAGATGTGTTGGCAAACGATACTTTAAATAAATGTGATGCTGATAACACGTTTTTCGACGCTACAGAGACGTGTTCTTATGCTTAAGAGCTGAAATATTTGTTTTTTTCTTTTTTTTTATCCTCTTTCTTCTTTCTCTTTCCCTTTTCATTTTCTCTTCTTTTGCATTTTTTAAATATGTGCCGTTTATTAGGGCAGTAGGGATTACCCGTGAGGCACTCACAATAATTTTTTTTTTGGTATCACTTGTATTTATGATATTCTTAATTATTTTTAAAATCTTATGTTATAAACAAAATTTATCTTAAAAGACACTAACACCATACTGAAATACTATTAATATGAAAATATGAAAAAATTAATTTATGCTAAAGTAATCTTCCAATCATACTAAAAAAATATTAAGTGAAATAACATATTTAAAAATTAATTTAATCACAATTTAAATTTCACTATCAGCCTCTTAACACCTAGAAATAATTAAGTGCTAAATTGGTACCAAGCATTTAAGAAGATTTGCTCCTATATCAGCATTTAACCAGTTAAAAAATCAAAAATTTTACGTGACGTTCGGAATTTTCTTTTTCATTTTTCATGTTTAAAAACTATTAATAAAAGTATGAAAACTTTCTTTGTTGTCGTATGTTTTTTCCCTTGTGTGAAAATGCTTTTCAAGAATTTAAAAATATTTTTGGGTATTTAAAAAATTGTAATTTTAAAAAAAAAATAGTTTACCAAATTCTTTTTTGAAAATAAGTATAGAAAATCAAAAATGCCTTTCAAGAATTTAAAATAATTTTTAAATATTTAAAAAATCCCAATTTTTTTTTTGAAAACTATTTAACAAATTACTTTTGAAAATAAGTATAGAAATTAATAAATGTTAACGACAAAAAAAAGTTGTTTTGTGAAAAGAAAGAGTTTTAAAATTTTTAGCATTTTTTGAGTTCGATATTTTGTTCTAAATTTTTAGATTAATGTAATTAAAAAGCAACTTTTTTGTAAAATATAAACAAAATTTTAAAAAGAATTTTTGCGAAAGTCTCAAAAAAATTAAACCAAATAGGAACTAATTTTTAGGCCGGAGATGAAATGGTAATAAAAAAAGGAAATGTGGGTGCTATTTTTAGGGAGAGAAAAAAGTTGATTTTTTTAGAGAGAGAGAAAAGTAAGAGAAGAGAGGAGAGAAAAATAAAAGGAGTGAGGAGATGAGCTCTAAATCTAAACAATTGCTTGAGAATTGAAAGTAAATCTCAACTTTTAAAGATAGTTTGTATTTCGACATTTTAAAAACTTGAGCTATTTTATTATATAGATGTGATGGCAAACAATATTTTAAATAGATGTCATGTTGATATCACGTTTTTCGGCGCTGCAGAGATGTGTTCTTATGTTTTAGAGCTGAAATATTTGTTTTTTTCTTTTTTTTTTTCTATTATGTTTCTTCTTTCTCTTTCCCTTTTCATTTTCTCTTCTACTGCATTTTTTAAGTATGTGCCATTTATTAGGGCAGTAGGGATTACCCTTGAGGCACTCACAATAAATTTTTTTTTTTGGTATGGCTCGTATTTATGATATTCTTAATTATTTTTAAAATTTAATTTTCTAAACAAAACTTATCCTAAAAGACATTAACACCATACTGAAATACTATTAATATGAACATACGAAAAAATTAATTCATGCTAAAGCACTCTTACAATTATACTAAAAAAATATTAAGTGAAATAACATATTTAAAAATCAATTTAATCACAATTTAAATTTCACTATCAACCTCTTAACACTTAAAAATATTTAGGTGCTAAATTGGTACCAAGCATTTAAGAAGAATTGCTCCTATATCAGCATTTAACCGGTTAAAAAATCAAAATTTTTACATGACGTTCGGAATTTTCTTTTTTATTTTTCATGTTTAAAAACTATTAATAAAAGTATGAAAACTTTCCTTGTTTTCATATCTTTTTTTTCCATTGTGCGAAAAATGCTTTTTAAGAATTTAAAAACATTTTTGGGTATTTAAAAAATTGTAATTTAAAAAAAAAGTAGTTTACCAAATTCTTTTTTGAAAATAAGTATAGAAAATCAAAAATGCCTTTGAAGAATTTACAATTATTTTTGAATATTTAAAAAATCCCAATTTTTTTTTGAAAACTATTTATCAAATTGCTTTTGAAAATAAGTATAGAAATTAATAGATGCTAACGACAAAAAAAAGTTGTTTTAGTGAAAAGAAAGAGTTTTAAAATTTTTAGCATTTTTTGACTTCGATATTTTGTTCTCATTTTTTAGATTTATGTAATTAAAAAGCAACTTTTTTGTAAAAGATAAACAAAATTTTAAAAAGAATCTTTGCGAATGTCTTGAAAAAATTAAACCAAATAGGAACTAATTTTTAGGCCGGAGATGAAATGGTACTAAAAAAAGGAAATGTGGGTGCTATTTTTAAGGAGAGAAAAAAGTTGATTTTTCAGAGAGAGTGAGAGAGAAAAGTAAGAGAAGAGAGGAGAGAGAACTGAAATGAGTGAGTAGATGAGCTCTAAATCTCAACGATTGATTGAGAATTGAGAGTAAATCTCAACCTTCAAAGATAATTTGTTTATGCGACATTTTAAAAAGAGCTGTTTTATTATATAGATGTGATGGAAAACAATACTTTAAATTGATGTGATGTTGATAACATGTTTTCTGGCGCTGCAGAGATGTCTTCTTATGCTTCAGAGATGAAATATGTGTTTTTTTTTTCTTTTTTTGATCCTCTTTCTTCTTTCTCTTTCCCTTTTCATTTTCTCTTCTTCTGCATTTTTTAAATATGTGCCGTTTATTAGGGAAGTAGGGATTACCCGTGAGGCACTCACAATAATTTTTTTTTGGTATCACTCGTATTTATGATTTTTTTAATTATTTTTAAAATCTTATTTTATTAACAAAACTTATCCTAAAAGACACTAACACCATATTGAAATACTATTAATATAAACATACGAAAAAAATTAATTAATGCTAAAGTACACTAATAATCACACTAACACCAACTAGGTCAACTCCTCATGCTCACTTGAAAAGGTATTACAGCAAAATCTCACACTGCGAGCTGAAGCCCAATAGAACATAGATAATAAAACTGTAAAGCAGGCTATGCATTTACACACACGCGGGCTCAACCATAGCAACCAAAAATGTTTTTATTCCAAAACCACAAGTTTTCCGTCAGACTATCACGAGTCTCAAAAAGGTTTTATCTCATAAATCTCACATTTTTCATCTTTCAAACTATGCATATCATCGTAATAGATATCATGCCACAGTTAAGGGAAAGCTGTAAACAAAACAGTAAGCTCCACTCAGGCCACTCAGTCGAGGAGAAAGATATAAATGTATTCTTATGTACCGACTCTACCACATCGACAAAGGTAAGAACTATAGACTCTCGTCCATTACCCTAGACCCGTAGGCTTAGTAATGACAAGTTCTATTCGGAGTCACAACAGCAACGCCATTAACGGAGGCAACCGACTTAGTTTACGGGGTCACACCCAAGGGCACTAAGCACCCACACAACCACTTAG
>JAULJZ010162507.1:0-26484 GCA_032270985.1 Heliamphora pulchella
TTTGATAATATGCAAGTTTTAGTTTCTTTATTTGGAAGCATGTTTAGGATAGTTTGATTTTTTCTTTTATAGCAAATCCATGTTTAAGTAGCTTTGCCAATTTTTAGCATTTTTTTTTTCTTTTAACCAAATCATGCTAGTTTGGGTTGTTTCGATGTTATTGCATGTGGGTATGTGTTTCATGTATTCTTTAGATAGAAATTGCATGCCATATAATTTAGAATTTTTCTTTTGTCACCTATTTATTTTGGAGTGTTATGTACATATTTTACGTATTTTTTATATTTGATTTTGAATGTTCTCTCTTTACCTCTATTTTCTTTATTTACATGCATTTAAAAATTTTTATTAAAGAATCAATGTTGATTAGTAGAGGCCAACCTTATGGTTGGGCGAACGGGGTGCCTAACACCTTCTCCAATTTGTACCTTAGCTCCCGAACCCTGTTTCTCTGGTTAACGTTTTAAAAGATCAGTAGCCATTTTTGTTTTCTTAATTTTTCTTAAAAACTAAGTGGTGACTCTATTTTCGACAGAAAGGGGTTTTCAAAATTTACCTTTCATGGTGTTAAAATATTTTTCGAAACATCTTTGAATTCTTTTATTTTTGAATATTTTCAAAATCCCAAAATTCCAACGCCACACAGCATAGGTGCATTCAAAAATCTTGACAACACGGAAGAGGTTTCATAAACAACTCCTATTTTTCTAAACACTCTTTAGCTCAGTCTAAGAAGTGCAACACACTCTCTTAAAGGCTATTACAGTGACTCACCCTTCTCTTTATAATAAATGTGTATGAGAAATTGAGAGTTAAACTCACTAAGATTTCTTATAAAGATTTGCTAATAAATATACAAGGAAGTGAGTGATTCTAGGGCTTGACCGTTGGTGGTAGGTGGCGGCATTTAATACTCCGAAATGTTACCGTTGAACCATCGCCCTTTTAGAAATTCATTGCGGGTGTCGACACTAGGCTTCTTGGTGTCGACACAGACTGATTTTGGCTTTGGTTCTTGGACAAAAGTGTCGACTCAAGTTCTATGAGAAGTCGACTCAACTTTTGGTCTTTCAGTTTCTGCACCTTAGTGTCGACACATATTGAATCTGGTGTCGACTCATTAAGTTCTTCAATTCTTCACTTTAAAGCTTAGTGTCGACTCATATTAGAGTGGTGTCGACTCAAGGCTTTATATCTTCTGTGGTGTCGACTCAAGCCTTCATGTCTTCTGTGGTGTCGACTCAGGCCTTCATGTCTTATGTGGTGTCGACTTATGTTGACATTAGTGTGGATCCAACTAAACCAGCATCGGCCTTTGAACTTTGGGGTCGACACAACTCGAAGTTGGTGTCAACTGAATCTTTTGTTTTCTTAGAGGACTGCTTGGTGTTGACTCATTTGCTCTTTGAAGTCGACACAAGTTGAGTGGTGCTCGGATGGTCACTTGGTGTCGACTCATTTAATCTTTGGTGTTGACACAATCTTCTGCGAGCCAGGAGGTTTACTTGGTGTCAACACAAGTCTTTAGGATGCCCGGAAGGTTACTTGGTGTCGACTCATGTATGCAATGGTGTTGACACAAGTTGAATTCCCTCAAGAGTGATGAAGTGTTGACTCATGTAACTTTTGGTGTTGACCCAACTTGCTCTTCAGACGTTGACATGGTGTCGACTCAAGCAGTAGCTGGTGTTGACTCAATTTAGATTCTGGTCTAATATTGAAAGTGTCGACTCAACGGATCATTGTTGTCGACTCAACCTGTTTTTCTGTAGAGCCTCAGACAAAGCGTTAGAGGCATCGATCATAAACTTAATGGTGTCAACACTTCAGTTAACAAGCGGGCTGTGCATGTAAGTGTTGACTAAAAGCTAATTGGCGTCAACACAAAAGTACTGTTTGAGAACATTAAGTGTCAACTCACTTAGCGTGGAGCGTTGATTCAAATTGGATGAGGTGTCGACTCATAAGCGTATGATGTCAACTCAACTTTTTTGGAAAATATTTTAGTTCTTATCTTTTAAAGTTTAATAAAAAATACTCTTAATTAAAAATTACCAAAATTCATTAAAAAGCTCTTGTGCTAACAATATTCTTTCTTATTAGTTATCGACCGGGGAGATCTTGACTACCATTCAGAACGATGCAGGAGAGAGGGCCGGGTTTTGAGGGGAGGGATAGATGTTCGTGTTTTCACACACACTATTATCTCTTCCCCACAAACACAATTCCCCCAATCCTCTGTACCTATACGAACGTTGTCTCTTGCATTCTCCTTCTTGTAGGGACTTTCGTATTCCTCCAGCCCCTTACCACGAAGGGATGGTCTTCTCTACTCTTTTAGAGAAAACAACACTCAATTGTTGGCTTAAAGGATTGTTGATGCATTATTACCTTTTACAAGCAAAGGCCTAGATTAATAGATTCGTCCACTAATGTACTCACTTAATATTTATTTAAAATGACGCCGTTTTAGAAAGTTTAACAGATTAAAAAAATCTATTGGTGCCTTTAAGAAACCAAAGGTGGAAGGTCCTTTTCTCTCTCTCTCTCTCTCATCAAAATCATTCTCTCTCTTTCTCTCTCATCGAAATCCCTTGCTCTTTCAAACCAAAAAAATTGTTCGCGCCAGATATGTCATTTTTGCTAAAAAGTGTCAGATTTTGACCACTCGGAATTGCAGACCTAAAAATCCTAAGTTAGAGTGAGAACCGAGTTTAGGTCAAAACATAAAACTTATAGAAGACATATTTATCTTTCTATCCACGAAAAATGAACTAAAAATATGAAGTCTTGGTAGGCCAACGCCCTTCCGAAAGTCACTATTGAGAGTCAGTGACTGACAGACCTTTCTGTCACACATTTTTGTGGGATCTCAAACCTAAATTTTTAGCAGCAAATTTCAAAAGTGGTAAACATGAAAAATGTAGCTAATATATTAAACTAAATACTAAGTAAAAATCAGCCCAAAATACGCTCGGAAGATACCCCAAAGGTTTTGAGCACTCTCTGTTAAAAACGCATTCTGCAAACTCTTTTTAGGTTGGATGAACCCTTTTTATAAATTGGCCAACCTCTCAAACCTTTTCCAAATAACTTGCTCTAGCACAAAACATAAAATTTGTAGGGAACACCTTAAACTAAAATCTCACAAAAAATAAGACTTAGAACCCTTGAATTGATGCCCCAAAATAGTGGCCAACGGAGGCCCAATTTCTGTGTTTTTCTCCAAAAAATGCTGAACGATTTTTACTTAAATAAAATAAATGACCCTTGTGCCCTAGGATCTAACCTTAGTGATAAACATGAAAGTTGTAGGGAATAATTTTATCTAATTGGTGTTAAAGGTTCAGAAATTAAATCTATATCTAAGTATTTCAAAACACTGCCACAACTTTAAAACTAGCAATTGAATAATTACCTAAAATTTGCTAAGTGTGCAAATGGCATATTGCTTTATGGGACTTGAGTATGTGAACCTATATAAACTTTGTGAGTGATTAATGTATGAAAATGATAATTTTGATTAAGTAAACTCATGCCAATAGTCCGATTCTATGTCGCATAAGTTATGATTATGTTTCGCATACTTGTACTTGATGCTTTAGCAAATTGTACCATGTGCCATGTCATGTTTATATACCATGCTATGATTAATTGTACACGAGGGGCATATTGCATGTCATGGGCATTCCTATATCTCATCTTGGGTTATCAAAGTCCTTTCGTATCTTTCAAATTGGGTTGGGTTACATTGAAATTATTCTTTTCTTGGCTCCTAGTCTAGGGCGTCCCTGGTAGACATTTTTGTAACTATTTTGGGATATATTCCCTCTAAGCACCCTGGTTGTGTCCCCAGTGTTTCAAAGAAAGATTTGTTATTTATGAATAGTGTTGGGCACTACGGGTTCGTCACTAACATTCTAGCTTTGGTAATTTAGACCTTGGGTTGATACTAAGTATGCATCCTAGTTTTTAATGTGGGTAACCCTATAAAGTCCCATCACGCCAATGATAATAAGTCCATGAGGTGGCAATAATATAAAGTCCCATCACGGCGATGAAAAAAAGTTCCTGAGGCGGTAATGACAACAAGTCCCATCACGGCGACGACAATAAGTCCCTGAGGTGGAAATAATGATAATAAGTCCATATAAGTAATAGAAATATGTCCTAAAGTGGAACTCCTATTTTTATTTCTGGTTACAAGTCGGGTTGGGCATCTGCATTGCATTCATCTGTATCACGCACTTGCACAATTGTTCTTATACATGCTTATCATGTTGAAAATGTTAAATTGTCTGTCTCTTAGACCGTAAATTGTATTGGGTATTATACGATATGTACTGTAGGATATTTTATTGTGAGTTTGTTAGGCGGTTTAGGAAATTTACTTCTGAACTTTGGCTCATGACATTCGTGCCACAGGTGAGTGTGATGAGTTCTTTGAGAAAGTCGCCCCCGAAGAAGAAGACGAAATTGAAGAACAGAGTGAGTGGCAAGAGCCAGCGGACCCCGACAATGCTAGCTGAAGAATTGAGTTTTTACCTTTTGTTCTTTTGTTCGGTTTCGACGAGCGTGTTGTAAATTTTTGTTGAATCCGTTGGAAAAACTGTAATCGTTATGTACTTTTAATTAGTTTTAAACTCTTAATGATGTACTATTTATGATATTTAAATATGAATGAATGGCTAGAATATTTTTCTTATCTATACTTATGTATGTCCCGACGTGCTCGGAGGACGGGGCGTCACATATTAATTCATATAGTTTCACTTACACACGCTTTTACTATTCTCATCCAAATACTTATTCCTCCTACGTACTCACACTAAGTTGCTTCGCAACTCCACCAGAAACAAAAGAATTATATCACCCTTCAACTTCTCATACATAGAGTCCACATATTCTCATGAGAAAACTCCTTCTCTATACAAGTAACATTTATGCACTAATCTAAAGAAGTTTGCCCTAACGGGTCACATCACAAAAGATTTTCGAAAGTAACTTTCTAGCGACCCACACCGATACCACAACGGAAATCGAATACCAACTCCATACGAGTTACACAGTCTAGATGTCAAACGAATATAAATCGATACTTAAGAATCTACCATGTGAACAACTCGATCTGTCTAAAAAGTGCACTCCACCCCTCAACCAATTTTTAGCGTCAGCGGGACTAACTGTTCCCACAAACTTCTTGGCTCCCAAATCCTTAAATTGTTTAACTAAAGAGTTACCGCTCCTTCTGGCCCACATTGCAATTTATCTTGCGCTATGTTCACCTGTCTTGCGTAGTTGTTCATCTCAAGAACCGTCATCCTGGTTCTAATCTGAAAACTTAGTCCCTTCTTAAACCTTCTACACCTTGTCTCCTTATCAGGTATAAGCTGGGTGGCATTTCGTGACAACTTTGTAAACTTCATCTCAAATTTTTCCACAGTCATCCTTCCTTGTAGTTTATGGACTTGTACTGCACTTTGAATGTTTTCTCAAAACGATCCGAAGTGATTCTCTAGAGTACAGGAGGTTCAACTCCTGGCATCGGCATCTTCAGTAACAGTTCCATGGCTTCACACCAGTGATACGCTTCTCATCTGAACATAAAGGCTATGAGGTCGATCCGACCATCTGTCTCTACCCTAGCATATCCAAATTTTGTATGGCATCCTTCAACCAGTTTTCTGCTTTTATGGGGCTAAGGGTTCCTATGAACTCCTTTGCACCTAGGTCCATGAATTGCTTGATTAAGAAGTTGTTGTTCTTTTCAGCTTGCATTGCGATCCACCTCGTATTTTGTTCTATCAATTTTGCGATCGCCTCCAACATCCTAGCAGTTGGGTTAAGTTCTACTGGTCCCACTTGCAGAGATTCTTCTTATCGTGCCTCATTATACTAGTTCGGGTTGAATGATGCTCCATTCGAGTTTCTCTATGCTCCTTCCTATCATCGGAAAGCTATGACTTGGAACTCGACACATGAGTTCTTCTTATAAACATAAAGATAAGAGAAAACTATCTACAAAAGGTTTAAATGACATAAGGGTCGTCCCCTTAATCAGATAATCCACTTAGACTTTGCAAAACGACAGCAACACAAGGCCCCTCTCGAGTTGTCTCCCCAATCTGATAACTTGCTTAGACTTCCAATTAGGACCCTGCGTCTGCAGAACACGTTTCCCAAATGGACCTCAAAATCAATCAGTCAAATGCCCGAAGGCTAAGGTATGACAACCCCAGGCCTATACCACTCTTCTCAATAAACCACGAGACGACACACTTAACCTATAGTCCACCACAGACCACACTCTGACAAGTCTATAAAACCTATAACTTAGAGCTCTGATACCAAAATGTAACACCACGCTCCAGCAAGGCACCAAACCTATACAAAGGGATGTGAACCCGCTGCAAATCAGTGACTAAAGAGAAAGATAAGGGATAAAAATATTGAGAGACCAAATAAGAACTTCTAAGCAACCACAACACCTTATTGTCAAAAGAGGTATACATGAGTCACTAGAGATTCACCATTCCAAGGGCATGCATTACTACAAAAACATCAAAAATCTTAAGGGTCCTATACATGAAGCTCTGCTAAAACTAAAAACTAAACAAAAGAAAACTGAACCAAAACGATTCCTAACACCAGAACCAAAACTACTCGACGACGCCTATGTTGGACCACCTCCTAGTCGTTCCTAGTATCTGTAACCACAGAGGTTACAAGAGAGCTCACTTTGCATTATAATGAGCAGAAAAGACAATTACTTAGTTAAAAAGAATAAAAAACTCTTTCTAAAAATAGTTCATCACATTTTTCATGAAAATATAGAAACTAATGCATTTGCTTGAACATAGAAATGTCACAGATTATACAGAACCTTTTCAGTATTGTAAATAGAAATATGTTCATGGCTCAACCGGTATAAATTTTAAAAAATACATGACAACTTTCTCAAATCTAGACTCGAAACCCAATAGTGTCCAAGTAGTCGTCAACCTCACGACCGGGAGTTTCGACAGTATCATAACCTTAATTCGCAATGTACGAATAACAATGTGATAGAATGAGGGCCACTCTCTACCAAGCACGAGTGGTATGTGCTAAAACTTGGGAGTCAGTCCAAAAGCCTTAAAGGCAAAAATCTTCGCTTAACGGGACACCTCCCCTATAGGGATAAATGAAAAACCCATAGTTGGGTAACCTCCCTCATAACGGGATATAAAGAGCTGAAAACCCTTGTAACTTGGCACATTGAAACAACCACACAACATTAACCATACTTTTACAATAACATCAAACTAGCTCAAAATATCATAGATAGCACACTTGAATTAAAAACATCATGTCTTTTGAAAACAATAGATTCATGCGATCGTCAAACTAGTCATAGTTCAAAACATACACTTTAAAACATTTTTATGCATCATTTACATAAATTTAAGTTCAAGATAATGGCTAAGCACTCTCACCTCGTATTATATGGATATGAACCATGCCTCCCCTGGAAGCTAAGCAAAACCCCCGGGTTTTACAATCTTCGTGCCTAACAAATAAAACACAACTCAACCGTTAACACGGAATCCTTCCCTTTTTGCATGTGAAATTAAAATGATTCGGAACATTGAATGTTTTCTTTGGTTTTAGGAACCATAGTTACTTTCTTTTTTAGGTTTAAGGAGTACTGCGCACTTGCCCAATCCTTCACTTATGCAAGGATTTAACTTAACCATTTATTACTTTTTACCAATCATTAAGTTCTAAGGTACCACAGCATTTTGAGGTATTTAGACTTGGAGTGGGATTATGATTTTTAGTGAAGATTTAGATTAAAATATTCTCTACAACATTTATGTTTTACACCAAGGCCAAAACCAAAGGCAACTAGGTGAAAAACTTGACGGAAACGAAAACAGTTTAGCACTTGCTCAGAAAATTGGTCAGAAAAGTGTCTCTGTTGGTCTTGATTTTGGGGGATCAAAACAACTCAAAGTGTGCCCATATTTAGATATGTTCTCATTTAACATGTCCCCTACAAGTTTCATGTTAAGTTCTAAAGGTGTCTATTTGGAACAAGTTAGAGTTTTTGGCCATTTTATAAAAATAGGTTCTGTCAGCTGCCAAAACTCAACAGAGCCGATTTTGGACAAAGGGTTTGAAATGGTTTTGAGATACTTTTCCAAGGTATCTAGGTCTAATTTCTGGACAAAGCGTAGTTCAATATGTTATCTATGAAGTTCATGTAGACCACTTTTGAAGTAGGTCACTAAAAATAGGGGTTTGGAACTACACAAAAGTATGTGACAGAGGTGTCCTTTGAGGGCTGAAACACAACAGAGTGTTTCAAAGGTGTTTTTACCCATCAAAACTCAATAGATTAGGCTCAGTTTAGGTGGGTGACTAGATATACATGTTATCTACAACTTTCAGGTTTTGGCCAAAGCTCAGATCTCATCTTAATCTAGTCTTTTTAGGTCTGTATTGTTGACTGGTCTAAAATCGACACACTTTGGTGAAATTGCAATATCTTGAGTCCAACTCGCTTACATGTGTTCAAACCAATTTTGGATGAAAGATAACAAAAAAATCTAGGTCTGGACGTAAAGAACACTCTTATAGAATTTTACTACATTGAGTTATGATGTCCCAATGATTAGGGCAGAAAGCTCAAATCGCCCAAAACTCAGGCCTATTTTGGTTTAAGCCTCTTAGTGTCATGTGTGTAAGTTTTTGACTCATTTTCTTTGTATACATGTGTTGTACTTCAATATATCCATGTTCCAGATCTTATAGAAGTCATGGAACCCATGGAAAAATCCACACCAACTCACAACTTCAACATTCATACCAAACAGTCCCAAAAATCTAACCATGACGCCTTTATTTTTTAGTTTTCGGTTCCTGATCTTATATTTGTGTTTGAAAATAATGGAAGCGGTGTTTGATATGTATAAAATCAGATGTATTGGAGCTTTCATTACCTTGTTTAGAAGTTATTTCTTGGTAATGGAAAACCTTGAACTTAGCTTTCAAGCTCTATGAATCCTCTTCCTTCTTCTTTCTTCTTCTTTCTTTTTCTCTCTCTCTCTCCACGAAATTTCAAGAAGAAGAATAGATGTTTTGGGTTTTTTTTATAGAGAAAAGTCAAGTAGGAAGCTTCCTTGAGAAGCTTTGCTAACTATGGTTAAGTTTAGTTAACTTGGGTTGCTTTTCACTAACCTAGGTTAAGGAAACTTGGCAACCAAGTTTGGCACATTCTCCTAGGTTTTTGGCCACTTCAGTGTATATACATATATATATATACATATATATATATATATATATCAAAATAATTTTCTTTATTTATTTATAGGAGAAAATTTGAGTATTTTCACATAGGTTCGTTTCATAACTTTTCGACCTATACTCTCGTCTTAAACAACTTGAACTTATAACTTTGAGTTCTTATCCTCAATATTAGGTTTTCATATATTCTTGTCTGGTTCCCACTCTATCTTGGGTCTCAGGCTCGAAAAGGTTAAACGGTCGGGCCGATTCTTCTTACCGAACTTAGGTTCGAGATTTCGTTTCTTTTGAGATATTCTTTCTTTTCTATTCGTATCTTTGAGTTTAGGTTATTATAATGCAAATGTATAGTTATACTCAAGATGTTTCATGCTAGGATACTAAGTCATGAATGTCACACATCAATGCAAACTCTCTCACATAATGGATCAACTACTCCCACGGTTCCTAGGTATTCAAACCTAAAGTTTTGATACCAATCTGTCGTGCCCCGATTTAGAAATGATAAAACCCGAGTAAAAGATTTAAAAATTTTGCTAAAAAAGGTGACCGTGTCTTTTGTAAACAACCCTTGAAAATAGATAATCTATACCCCAAAATATAGCCCTGATGATCGTTCAAGAGAAACTCATTTTAAAACAAATTTCGAATAAAAGCCACCCAGTGGAGTTCGCTCGAGCAGACTCCTCACCGCTCGAGCGGTGAGACACCCGCCAGTTCCCTGCTCAAAATTGAAAAATTTTCTATGAGTTGGAAGCGGATTCCTCACCGTTCGAGCGGTAAGACACCCGAGAGTTCCCTACCCAAAACTGAAAAATTTTCTGAGTTGGAAAAGTTGCCTCTTTTTCTCATTTCTTCGAACATGATTGTAAATAGGCAAAAGCGAGAAGTAAATTATACATTTGAAAACAGAACAACCATCGATCAACACAAGAATTCGGATTCAAACTCAAAATCAAGATACATTACTTAAAGATTTAAAACCTTCAACCCATTGAAGACCAGAACACCCTCACATACATACACAACATGAATATTCGACTTTAAGATCTTACGACACAGGTGCTCCAATTCATAATACAGTACTCCAAAAGAAACATGAATTACATCTTTATAATTTCATTTCTCAAATGATCATACAAAAGAGGGTGTAATCCTATCAACTACTCAAAAAGGGGCCCATCGATCATTGGTCTTACTCCGAAATCTTCTTTTTGCTATTACCTGAAATGTTGTTAAACAACATGACCCGAGGCTCGTAGGAACAAGATTAATAATGAACATATGCATGACATGTGATGATGATTATGCAACGTTCAACACATAACATTTTCAAATATTACTTCCATTTCCTTACAAAGCTTGGTGCATAACCAATCTTCCTTTCAAAATTTGTCAATTAGTTTTCTCTCATCTCAACTTCAAGTACCTAATACCTGTACACGCACACACGCACCAACACACACCATACGTTTTCCGATTGTTTCCAAACCCAAACGGAAATTACCTTTCGAACAAATCTTTATTTCTACAACTGTTATCAAGGTTTCCACATTTTACAACTCACACACATTATCTAGACTTTCTCATGATTCCACCAACTTGTAGTTTAAAACATAGCAGCCAACGCCGGACGAGCATATAGATCCGCGTCACGTTACAACCAACTCGGCCACACGAGGCCTGCGAAGTAACAGAACATTCTATACCCCAACATGACTAATGTCCTTTTTCGTTTGCTAGCCGGCGGGTAGAGAACCCAATCTGCGCAATTTTTCGGTCTTTCACCGTGGAGCAATTCATGCCCAAACTTAAACGATCCTTAGATCACAAAATCGGTTCTTTTTTATATACCAAATCACATTACGCACGCACAAGTCTAACCCAAATGGTTCCTCTCGCCAAACCTATATAATTACATATTTCCCATTATTCCCATTTTCTATTCTTTTAGGACTCAAAACCCAAATTAACCTTCCACATGGTTTAAATCCACGAATCCATCGGTTTTACACAGCAAAATCCAAATTTTTCACTTGATATCACCACGTGTCACATAAATTCATGGAATAAGTAAGTCAAAGTGTAACAATCCAACTCAAACCATAGTATTAGCGACGAATATACAATGAGAACTTAGGTCGCTATATAAACAATGAAAAACCCTGACTCAACCCGTAATCCGAATTTGAACCGAAAACCCTAAAAATGGCAAATACTTAGAGGCAAAACTCTAACACTCAGAAAAGTCTTAGAACAATTTAAATTGAGTAAATAATATTAAATATTAAATTAAAAATTAAAAATTCTCATAATTAAGGTAAAATGACCATTTTGCCCCTAATACAGTAAAAAGTCTTAAAAATATAAAATTTAACACATGGATACTCAAAATTAGGTATTTATATAAAATTAATAAATAAAACACAAAATAACAACAAAAATAACCAAATTGTCCTTGCATGGCCGGTCACCTAGGAGAATGTGCCCCAAAAGTTACTTTTTGTCTTTTTAGGCTTAAAAATAAGAAAAAGATGTATAAATTAAGCATTATTTTGATCCAATATTTTTTATACAAGTAATATATATAATAACATGATAGTATAGATCAATAAAAGTAAACAAATAACTATTTAAAATCTCTACACAATAAATAAGTCAGAAAGCCAATTATAGTCAAACTAGTTTAATTTAGCTTAAAAGTCTGTACTTATTTAATTAATTACTATCAAAATTATTATAAATCGTGGAAAGACTAAATTAATTATAAATACATTAATTTAATAGATTTTAGTAGGTTTAAACACCAAAAAGGTACATAAAATTAATATATTATGCATTTTCTTTCACAAAAATGTACCAAAATACAATTTAAAATCCTAATTAAATACAAAATCAGTTTTGTATGCCCCAAGACTGCCATGACCAAAATCCCCCTGCCCCAAATCTGATTTTTGTAAGTCTTTAATAAACTCCACCTCCCATGCAACCAATAGGGACCAAGAAAAATTCAAATTTAAAACTTATATAATAATTATCTTCCATTATAATTTTTTTTCTATAAAAACAAGCATAAGCCCCCCATTCTCTACATGTATTTCGGCTGAGAGGGTGAGAGGGAGAGACCATAAAAAATTTCTCTAAGTGTTCTCAAGAAAGAAGGAGAGAAGAAGGAAGATGGTAGGAGAAACTAAGAGGAATAAAAGAAGAAAGCACTAAAGCCAAGTTTTATTCTCCTACAACCTTCTAAGCATCAAAAGAGGTAAGTAAACTCCCTAAAACCTTTTGATTTTCTCCTATAAAATAACCCTCAATCCATCTCTATAATCAACCCTAAGAAAAATAAACAAAGAATAACTCAAAAAAGCGTTGTAGGAGTAGTTTATGGGCTGTTTATGCATGAACAAGCTTTGCATGTGCTTGCATGTGTATATTTTTTACTTTTATGGCCTAAACATGTTCTAAAGTTTTGGTTTATATGAGTTTATAACATGCATGTAAAGAAAACACAACAAAAATGGACACCGTATGAGCTAAGTTATTAAAATCCTAAGTTACCTGATTTCTGGGCTTATCAACATTCTGCCACCAACTTTAAAACATCATAATTAACTGTAGAAACATGATCTTAAAGTGATATTTATGTCCAAACATATATTTTTGAGTTCTCTTTTATACAAAATTGGTTTGAAGTGATTTCGTTGAGTACAACTCCAGATATGTCATTTTTTCCAAAGCGTGTCAGATCTTGACCACTCTGAGTTGCAGACTTGAAAATCTTAAGCTAGAGTGAGAACCGAGCTTGGGTAAAAACATAAAACTTGTAGAGAACATATTTACGTTTCGGTCCACCAAAGATGAGCCAAAAATATGAAATCGTGATAGGTTAAAACACTTCCCAAAGCCACTATTAAGATTCAGTGACTGACTGACCTCTCTGTCACATATTTTTATGAGATCCGAAACTCAACTTGTTAGAAGCCAAACCCAAAAGTAGTAAACATGAACATTGTATCTAACATATTAAACTAATTACGGATCAAATATCAGCCCAAAATACCATCGGATGATACCCCAAAAGTTTTGAGCACTCTCTATTAAAAACACATTCTGCAGACCCTTTTTAGGCTGACTGAACCCTTTTTTGTGAATAGGCCAAATTCTCAAACTTTTTCCAAACAACTTGCCCTAGCACAAAACATGAAACTTGTAGGAGACACCTTAAACTAAAATTTTACCAAAAATCAGACTTACATCCCTTGAATTGATGCCCCAAAATCGTGGGCAACAGAGGCTCTATTTTTGTGTTTTTCTCTGTAAAATGCTAAATGATTTTTACTTAAATAAAATAAATGACTCTTGTGCCTTAGGATCTGACCTTAGTAATAAACATGAAAGTGGTAGAGAATATTTTTATCTAGTTGGTGTTAAAATTTTAGAAATTAAATCTATGTCTAAGTACTTTAAAACACTATCGCAACTCTAAAACTAGCAATTGAATAATTATCTAAAATTGGCTAAAGTGTACTAATGGTGTGTTACTTATGGGACTTGAGTATTTGAATCTTATATGAACTTTGTGAGTAATTAGTGTATGAAAAATGATACTTTTGATAAAATGAACTCATGCCGATGGTTCGACTCTATGTTGTATAAATTGTGGTTATGCTTTGCATGCTTGTACTTGATGTTTTAGCAAGTTGTACCATGTGCCATATCATATTTATATGTCATGCAATGATTAATTACACACGAGAAGCATATTGCACATCACGAGCATTTCTACATGTCATCTTGGGTTATCGGAGTCCCTTTCGTATCTTTAAATTGGGTTGAGTGACATGGAAATCATTTATTTAGTGGTTGTGGATCTAGGATGTCCCTGGTTGCCATATTTGAAATTGAATTGGAGGTTTTTATTATAAAAGGGGTATTAGGCACCAAGGGTTCGTCACTAACTTTATTTAGACTTTGGGTTGACGCTTAACAAGCATCCTAGTCCTTAATGTGGGATGGTTGGCCCGAATAAGGGTGGCTGATAAAACTGGGTGGCTCGCCCCCACGCTGTTTCCATTGAGTAAAACGGTAGAGGCATGTAGCTAAGGCGAGCGTTTACCTTTCGCAATGAGGCCAGGATAGGTTAAGTGATCAAAATACCATCAAGTCCACTCTGAAATTCCCGGCGTGAAATTCATGATATTATCTTGGAAGTATGTCGGGTTGGGCTACTGCATTGCATTCATCATCATCATGCACTCGCACCACTATTCTTATATGTGCTTACACTGTTGAAAATGATAAGTTGTCTATCTCTTGCCTTTAAATTTGTATTGGGTATTATACGATATGTATTATAGGATATTTTGTTGTGAGTTTGTTAGATGGTTTAGGAAATTTTCTTCTGAGCTCCGGCTCATGGCATTTGTGCCACAGGTAAAAAAGAAGGACCATTTGAGAAAGGCGTGTTCGTCGAGAAAGAAGACTACGAAGAAGGGGAAGAGTGGCAGGAGCCGGTTAACCCCAACGACGCAGCTTGAAGACGTAGGACGTTTACTTTTTGGATCTTTTGTTCAGTCTTCCATGGGCATATTGTAACTTTTGTTGAATTGTTTTGGATGGCTGTAATTATTAAGTATTTTGAACAAACTCTGAACCGTTAATGTTGTAGTAACTATCTTATGTATCTATGATTGTTTGGCTAGAATATGTTCCTTATTTATCGTTACATATGTCCCGACGTGCTCGGGAAACGAGGCATCACACATAGGTTATTACAATCCTCAATTTAAACAATAATCACACCAATTTCAACATACCAATTCTTTAACCCCAAAACCCTTAATTTTTATGGTTTAGACCCAATTTCAAATCCTAGCCCACCATTTTTCAAGTCCAAATCATACCTAACGGCAATAGAAAGAGAGAATCATGTTAAATCATCCATAGATCTAAGATTTAACCTTTACCAACATCAAACCCTAACCTAGGGTTTTGAAAACACATTTTTCATGCTTTTATGTTCATAAATTCAAAGATACAACACATATTGCGTAAATATTTGATAATAGTCATAGATCCTACCTTTGGAATGTTAGAACCACAAAAAAAGGTCCAAACGAGCTCCAACCACGAGAATCTCCAACCACACGGTGAGAATAAAGTCTCCAATGTCTAGATTGAGCCTTCAATGGTAGACAATCAAGGTGGATGTGAGAGATTCCACCAAGAGAAGCTAAGAAGCTCCAAACAACCCCCCAAACCCAAACCCTAGCTTTCACTTTTGCTCTAGAGAGAGAAATGAAGAGAATGAGGGAAAGAGAGCCCACACGCGACTTTAAAGACGTCTGCTCGTCGATAGTCCACTCGAGCAGACCCCCACTGCTCGAGTGGTCCCCTTACTCATGACCTCCCGGCCACCTGTCTGCTCGAGGGGACCTTTCACCACTCGAGCAGTCAAAATTGGGTAGAAACCCCAACCAAAAGCTAAAACTGAACAAAACATAATCGAAGCACCTCACCATGATGTTCTCAAGCATTATCCCACACTTAACCATCGTTAACAAATACATACAGGCTCAAATTTTAATTCTTATGCAAGATCGACACATATAACCGTTCCCACTAAACCCAATACTCTCATTTTCATATATACAAGAAAATAACAAGGGAATGAGTTCCCATAACCTCCCCCACTTAGAAAATTTCATCCCCGAAATTACACAAGCATCAAGAACTAAACAACTCGGGGTAGTTTCTGCGAACTTTCGATTCTCGTTCCCACGTGACTTCTTCAACGCCGTGATGAAACCATAACACCTTCACATATCGAATAGTTCTCCCTTGTAAGATTTGTTCTTTGGCGTCAAGGATCCTCATCGGTCTCTCCTCGTAGGTAACATCATCCCCTACCCTCAACTCCGTCCAATCCAAAACATGGGATGGATTCGGCTCATACTTACACAGCATAGATACATGAAAAACATTGTGCACAGAGGCTAACTGTGGTGGCAAAGCAAGGCGATAGGCCACCTCTCCAGTCCTATCAAGGATTTCAAATGGCCCAATAAAATGCGGCGATAACTTCCTACTCTTACTAAATCTCATTAAACCCTTTCGTAGCGAAACCTTCAAGAACACATAGTCTCCCACTTCGAACGCTAATGGTCTCCTCCTCTTATTTGCATAACTCTTCTGATGATTTTGGGCGGTCACTAAGCGCTTACGGATCACGATGATCTTTTCTGCGGTTTTACACACAAGCTCGGGCCCTAACACGGCTGTTTCACCAACGTCAGTCCAACAAACAGGTGACCTATAAGGTCTACAATACAATGTCTCATAAGGTGCCATCTCAATGCTCGACTGATAACTGTTGTAGGCAAATTCTACCAACGGTAAATGGTCCTCCCATGACCCACGAAAATCTAGAACACACGCTCGTAACATGTCCTTGAGTATCTGAATGGTGTGCTCTGATTAACCAACTGTCTAGGGGTGAAAAGCAGTACTAAAAAGTAGGCTCGTCCCCATAGCTAACTATAAACTCTGCCAAAAACGAGATGTAAAACAAGGATCTCGGTCGAAAATAATGGAAATTGGCACTCCGTGGAGTTTAACAATCTCACTTACATAGAGCTTGCTAAGTTTATCAACTGAATCTGTCATGTGAATAGGTAGAAAATGCACAGACTTGGTCAATCTGTCTACTACAACCCATACGGCATCTTGCCTCCTCGGCGACCTCGGAAGGCCCGAAATGAAATCCATGGTGATGTTCTCCCATTCTCACTCTAACACTGGCAACAGTTGCAACTGACCTGCTAGTTTCTGATGCTCGGCTTCCACTTGCTGACAAGTGAGACAATACAAGACGAAAAGCGCAATGTCTTTCTCATACCTCTCCACAAGAACTGCCTAAGTACGTTATGATTTATCTTTGTGCCACCCGGATGCACCGCTAGGCGTGAATGATGAAACTCACATAGCACATCTTCACGACACGCCTCCGGCACAAAGATTCTCCCCGCAAACCTTAGGCTCTGATCGGAATGGATAGTCCTCTCTTTAGCATCCTCGCCACTAAAGACTCGCTCCCGAAACATCAAACTCTCTGCATCCAATCGTTGTGCCTCAATAATGTGGTGAATAAGGCTGGGTTGAGAAACCACTGTAAACAAGGAAACACACCCACTAAACTTTCCCAAACGAAGGTCATACACTCTGACCTCCCTGAGCATACTCCACTCCCTAACTGCCACGCGTGCTAATGTGCTCAAAGACTTCCGACTAAGGGCGTCGGCCACCACATTGGCCTTGCCCGAATGATATTGTTGATCAAAATTATAATCTCTCAAGAACTCCATCCATCTCCTCTGGCGCAAATTCAGATCTTTCTGCGAAAACAAATACTTCAAACTCTTATGGTCTGAAAACACTTCGAAGCATTCTCCATACAGGTAGTTTCTCTAGGTCTTTTGAGAAAAGACCATTGTTGCAAGCTCTAAATCATGTGTAGGGTAGTTCTTCTCATGAACTTTCAACTGCCTCGATCCATAGGCCACCACCTTACCCAGTTTCATTAACACGCAATCCAACCTCTTGTGTAACGCATCGCAATAAACAGCACAACCGAGTCCTCTTTCTGGTATAATCAGAATAGGCGCACTGGTCAACCTTGTTTTCAATATCTGAAAGGTGAGCTCACAACTGTCGTTCCATATGAACTTAATTCCCTTCCGTGTAAGGCATGTCATAGGCGCTGCAAGCCTAGAGAAATCCTTTACAAACCGATGGTAGTAACCTGCCATTTCTAAAAAGCTCTAAATCTCAAACACATTTTTCGGTCTTTCCCACTCCATTACAGCTTTGATCTTGGATGATTCTACTGTCTCCCCATCTCTCAAAACTACATGCCCCAAAAACTTCACCTTTGGCAACAAAAATTCGCACTTGTCATACTTGGCGTACATTTGATGTTCCTGCAACAATTGTAAGGCAATTCAAAGGTGCTTCTTCTGCTCCTCTTTCAATGATGAATAGATCAAGATGTCGTCCATGAACACCACCACAAATCAATCAAGGTAAGGGTGAAAGATACGGTTCATAAGGTTCACGAATGTCGCCAGCGCGTTGGTCAGCCCAAAGGCATGATTAGAAACTCAAAATGCCTATAACTGGTATGAAAGGCCGTCTTCGGAATGTCTTCCTCCTTGACCCGCACCTGGTGATAACCCGATTTCAAATCGATCTTCAAGAAACAACATGAACCTCTCAATTAGTCAAACACATCGTCGATATGAGGCATCGAATACTTATTTTTAATGGTCACGTAGTTCAACTTACAAAAATCTATACAAAGACGCAACGACCCATCCTCTTTCATTGCAAACAATGTCGGAGCTCCCCAAGGAGACACACTAGGGCGGATGAACCCCTAGTCTAACAACTCCTCGACCTACACCTTCAACTCTATCAACTCAGCGAGTAAAAAAAGGAATGGAGGCATAGAAATAGGGGCAGCTTTGAAATGAGGTCTACGGAAAACTCAACTTTTCGTCATGGCGGAAGCTCAAACAAATCACTCGAAAACACGTCTGGAAACTCACAGACAACGGGAAGATGCTCTCCCTGAGTAGAATCAATCTCACTCACCAACAGGGCAAAGAAAAGGAGGCTAAGACTTTCACGACTCCACAATCTAGGAGATCTAGGAGCTAAACCATTGTCCCAATCACCCACAAAAAAAAAAGAATCTCCCGTCGGTGTGCAAACAAACACTCGTTGCTGGTCACAATCAATGAAGGTGCAAAAAGTGGTTAACCAATCCATTCCCAGGATATTATCAAATGAGGCCATATCAAGCACGATAAAATCAAATATCAAGCGGTGGTCGGTAATCTCCATCTCACAAGCTCTACAGACAGGTCTCAACACGGTGATCTCACCTATCAGTGTCTCTACACATAAGGCATTACACAACACGTGTATCTCTAGCCCCAATGTAGATGCGAATGCGGATGAGATGAAAGAATGTGATGCTCCAGTGTCAATGAGACTATTGGCCCAAGAATGGTACAATGAGAATGTACCTCGTATGATCGAAAGACTGACTGCGATGTCCAGCACGGTAGGTGCCACTGACGTACTGGGCTCTGCGAGAGCATACACTCGCCCTTGATTCCCTTGATTATGTCCCCCACTGTCCCCAGTCCCCAGCTGCCTCACTAACTAAGCTGAGGTAGCTCCTCATGCCGTCCTCACTGACTGTACTCCTGAGCGCTACTAAGACTGGCCATATCTCTGTCGCCCCTGCGATGCTTGCACCGGATGTGCTTTAGTAGCACCCTGAACTCTCCTTCCCTGAGGGCAATCTCGCCATAAGTGACCCACCTGGCCACATTGGAAACATGAAAACGAGGTCCTCCCTTGAGTTTAACCTCCATACCCAAATACCACATAGCATGCATGTAACACCCCTCTCCCGCAAGGCACCAAACCTATACAAAGAGATGTGATCCTATCGTTAACCGACGACTAAAGAGAAAGACAAGGGACAATGATATTGAGAGACCAAATAGGAACTTCTAAGCAACCACAACACCTTATTGTCAAAAGAGGTATACATGAGTCACTAAGAATTTGCCATCCCAAGGGCATATATATTACTTCTAAAACATCAAAAACCTTCAGGGACTTATACATGAAGCTTTGCCAAACCTAAAAATTAAACAAAAAAATTGAACCACAAAGATTCCCAACACCAGAACCAAAACTACTCGACGACGCCTGTGGTGGACCACCTCCTAGCCATTCCTAAAATCTACAACCACAGATGTTACAGAAGAGTGCACTTAGCATCATCATTAACAGAAAAGACAATTACTTAGTTAAGGATAACTGAAAACTCTTTCTAAAAATAGTTCATCACATTTTTCACAAAAATATAGAAACTAATGCATTTTCTTGAACATCGAAATATCACAAATTATACAGAACCTTCTCAGTATTGTAAACAGAAATATGTTCCTAGCTCAATCGGCACAAATTTTAAAAAATTCCCGACCACTTTCTTAAATCTACACTCAAAACCCAACAGTGTCCAAGTAGTCGTCAACTTCACGACCGGGAGTTCCGACAGTACCGTATCCTTAATTTGCAATACACGGATAGCAACGTGATAGAATGAAGGCCACTCTCTACCAAGCACAAGTGGTATGTGCTAAAACATGGGACTCAGCCCAAAAGCCTTTAAGGCAAAAAACCCTGCTTAAAGGGACACCTCCCCTATAGGGACAAATGAAAAATCCATAGTTGGGTAACCTCCCTCATAACGAGATATAAATGGCTGAAAATCCTTGTAACTAGGTACTTTGGAACAACTACACAACATTAAACATACTTTTATAATAACATCATCCTAGCTCAAAATATCATGGATAGCACGCTTGAATTAAAAACATCATGGCTTTTGGAAACAACAGGTTCATGCGATCATCAAACTGGTCATAGTTCAAAACATGCACTTCAAATCATTTTCAAGCATCATTTACATAAATTCAAGTTCAAAATAATGGCTAAGCACTCTCACCTCGTATTATATGCATATGAACCGAGCCTCCCCCGGCAAGCTAAGCAGAATCCCCAGGTTCTACAACCTTCGTGCCTAACAAGCAAAACACGACTTGACCGTTAACACGGAATCCTTCTCTTTTGCATGTGAAATTAAAAATATTTGGACCATTGAATGTTTTCTTTGGTTTTAGGGACCATGATTACTTTCTTTTTAGGTATAAGGGGTACTATGCACTTGCCAAATCCTTCACTTGTTCAAGAATTTAATTTAACCATTAGTTACTTTCTTCCAATCATTAAATTCTAAGGTACCGCAGCATTTTGAGGTATTTAGACTTGGATTTAGGTTATGATTTTTGGTGAAAATTTAGAATAAAATATTCTCTACAATATTTATGTTTTACACCAAGGCCAAAACGTAAGGCAACTAGGTGAGAAACTTGATGGAAACAAAAAAAGTTCAGCACTTGCTCAGAAATATGGTCAGAAAAGTGTCTCTGTTGGTCTCAATTTTGGGGTATCAAAACAACTCAAAGTGAGCCCATATTTGGATATCTTCTAGTTTAACATGTCCCCTACAAGTTTCATGTTTAGTACTAAAGCTAGTTATTTGGAACAAATTAGAGTTTTTATCCATTTTATAAAATAGGTTCTATTAGTTGCCAAAACTCAACAAAGCCGGTTTTGGACAGAGAGTTTGAAACGATTTTTAGAGACTTTTCCAAGGCATCTAGGTCTGATTGCTGGACAGAAAGTAGTTTGATATGTTATCTACAAAGTTTTTGTAGACAAGTTTGGATTAGGTCACTGAAAATAGGGGTTTTGGGCTGCACAAAAATATGTAACAGAGGTGTTCTTTGAGGGATGAAACATAACAGAGCGTTTCAAAGGGATTTTACCCCATTAAAACTCAATAGATTAGGTTCCTTTTTGGTGGGTGGCGAGATATACATGTTATCTACAACTTTCAAGTTTTGGCTAAAGCTCATATCTCATTTTAAGTTAGGCTTTTTAGGTCTGCATTGTTGACTAGTCTGAAACCTACACATTTTGATAAAATTGTAATATCTTGAGTTCCACACACTCACATGTGTTCAAACGAATTTTGAACGACAGATAACACAAAAACTTCGGTCTGGACATGAAGAACACGCTTATAGTATTTTCCTACATTGAGTTATATTGTTCCAGTGATCAGGGCAAAAAGCTCAAAACGCCCAAAACTCAGGCCTATTTTGATTCTAGCCTCTTAGTGTCATGTGTGTAAGTTTTTGACCTATTTTCTTTGTATACATATGTTTTACTTCAATATATCAATGTTCCAGAGCTTATAGAAGTCATGGAACCCATAGAAAAATCCACACCAACTCAACTTCAACATTCATACCGAACAGTCCCAAAAATCTAACCATGATACCTTTATTTTTGAGTTTTCGGTTCCTATTCTTAGATATGTATTTGTAAATAATGGAAGAGGTGTTTGATATGTATAAAAGTAGATGTGTTATAGCCTTGATTACCTTGTTCAGAAGTTGTTTCTTGGTGATGGAAACCCTTAAACTTAGCTTTCAAGCTCTATGAATCCTCCTCCTTCTTCTTTCTTCTTCTTTCTTTTTATTTCTTCTCTCTCTCTCTCTCTCTCTCTCTCTGCATAAAATTCTAAGAATAAGAATAGATGTTTTGGGTTTTTTTTATAGAGAAAAGTCAAGTAGGAAGCTTCCTTGAGAAGCTTTGCTAACTATTGTTAAGTTTAGTTAACTTGGGTTGCTTTTCACTAACCTAGGTTAAGAAATCTTGGTAACCAAGTTTGGCACATTCTCCTAAGTTATTGGCCACTTCAGTGTATATATATATATATATCAAAATAAATTTTTTTATTTAATTATAGAAGAAAATTTGAGTATTTTCACATAGGTTCGTTTCTTGACTTTTTGAGCTTTACTCTCATCTTAAACAACTTGGATTTATAACTTTGAGTTCTTCTCCTCAATATTAGAGTTTTCATATATGCTTGTGTGGTTCCCACTCTATCCTGGATCTCGGGCTCGAAAAGGTAAAACGGTCGGGCTGGTTCTTCTTATCGAACTTACATACCTTGCTCGAAGAGACACAAATATTTCTAATGATAAGGCTTTAAAGCCACAGTTCAAACTAATAGTTTCTAACACACGTCTCTATTCAACAATTTAAAATGCCATTAAAGGCTAACACTTACCCTTAAAAGGAACAACCACTCAATGCCTTTGAAGACTAACCCTCACCCTTACTAGGCTTCGCAAAATACCTTTATAGGACTTACACACACACCCTTACTGGGCTAAACTCATTTAGGTTAATCATACCCTTCCATGGTGGTATCTTTATGAATACACGATCCCCCACTACATACTCCAGGTCGCGTCTCTGATTATCTGCACAACTCTTTTGCCTGTCTTGCGATTGCATCAATCTCTATCAGATCAACTTAGTCTTATTAGTGGTAATTTGAACTATCTCGGGTCCAAGCAACTTTCTCTCTCCGACTTCTTCCCAACAAATTGGGCTTTTATATTTTCTACCGTACAACGCTTCGTAATGGGCCATCCCTATAGTTGACTAAAAACTATTGTTATATGCAAACTCGATCAACGACAAATGTTCCTCCCAGCTTCCAGCAAAGTCTAGAACACATGCTCTAAGAATATCTTCTAAGGTTTGAATTGTTCTCTCCGATTGACCACCAATCTCCAGATGAAAAGTCGCGCTAAACTTTAGAGTAATCCCTAATGCTTCTTGTAAGCTTAGCCAAAACTTGGATGTAAAACATGGGTCTTTGTCCGATACTATAGAAACTGGTACTCCGTGTAGCCTAACGATCTCATCAATATAAAGCCGTACAAACCGATCCATAGAAAACGTCATCTTTATTGGTAGGTAGTAAGCCGACTTCGTCAACCTATCTACAATTACCCAAATAATATCATTCCCCTTGGGTGTTTGAGGGAGCCCGGTTACGAAATCTATGGTAATATGTTCCCACTACCACTCGGGTACAAGTAACGGTTGTAATAATCCTGTCGGCTTCTAGTGTTCAATCTTAACTTGCTAGCATACTAAACATCTTGTCACGAGATTCTCTACGTCATTGTTCATCCCACTGCACCAATATATTTCCTTCAAGTCTCTATACAACTTCATACTTTTCGGGTGCATGGTGTATGTTGAGTTATGCGCTTCATCTAATATCTACCTCCTTAACTCTCCATTATTGGGCACATACTATCTGTGACCGAACCATAGCACGTCATTTCGAACTTTAAATTTTGTCTTTCCTTTAGCTGCTATTTTTGCCCTTATTTTGTCCACTTGATTATCTGCTAATTGAGCTGCTCGAATTTGATCAAAAAAGGTTAGTCTTACACTCAGAGTTGCTAATAGGACTCCATTCTTTCCTATGGCAAGATGGGTTCTAAGCGTTCTCATTTCAAAAAATGTACAAGCTCATACCGCTCGAAGATGCACTATTTTTTCCCAATGATTTCTGACTTAGGGCATCAGCCATGATGTTAGCCTTCCCCAGATGATAATGAATCGTGCAGTCATAATTCTTAATTAACTCTATCCATCTCCTTTACCTCAAGTTCAGCTCTTTCTGGGTGAAAATATACTTTAAACTCTGATGATTCGTAAAGATCTCACAAAGGACGCTGTATAAATACTATCTCCATATCTTGAGCGCGAAGATGATTGTAGCTAACTCTAGATCGTGGGTAGGGTAATTCTTCTCATGAGGTTTTAATTTTCTAGACGCATAGGTGATAACCTTCTCGTGTTGCATCAATACGCAACCAAAACCTTAGTGTGACGCGTTACCATAAATAACAAAACCCTCGCTGGCTGACGAAAGGGTAAATACAGGTGCTAACACCAATTTGGACTTCAACTCTTGAAAACTTCGTTCGTATCTGTTAGACCATTCAAACTTGACATTCTTTTGAGTTAACCAAGTCAAGGGCTTCGCAATCAAGAAAAAGTCCCGAATAAAACGCAGGTAATAACCAACTAGCCCCAAAAAGCTTCGTGTCTCAGTCACGCTAGTTGGCCTTTTCCAATTGACTATCGCTTCCACATTCATTGGGTCCACTTGTATTCCCAGTCCAGATATAACATGACCAAGATACACCACTCTATCCAACCAAAACTCATACTTTTTAAATTTTGCATAAACTAGTGCTTCCTCAGGATATGCAAAGAAATCTTTAAGTGTTCCCTATGATCCTCCTCACTCCGAGAGTATACCCGAATGTTGTCTATGAACACAATTACGAATTGGTCTAGAAAGCTTCTAAACACCCGATCCATCAGATACATAAACACAGCAGGCGCATTCGTTAATCTGAATGGCATCACAACAAATTCACAATGCTCGTAACGAGTCCTAAAGGCAGTCTTGGGTATATCTGACTCCTACACTCTCAATTGATGGCATTCAGCCCTCAACTCTATCTTTGAGAACACTCTGGATCCTTGCAGCTGGTCGAACAGGTCGTCTACCCTAGGCAAAAAAGCTTGTTCTTAATGATCACCATATTCAATTGTCGATAGTCAATACACATATTCAGCATTCCATCATTCTTTTTCACAAACCATACAAGTACTCCCCATGGTGAGACACTAGGTCAGATGAATCCTTTTTCTAATAAGTCCTATAATTGTTCCTTCAACTCAAGTAGCTCAGCCGGTGACATTTTATAGGGAGGAATAGATATGGGTGCTATGCCCGGGTAAAGATTGACTGTAAACTGCACTTCTTGATCTGGGAGTAATCTTGGTAAATCATCTGAAAAAACGTCTAGAAACTCACAAATCACTAGTACCTCCGAAAGCTTCTTTTCTTCCATCTCTACATCCATCACATGTGCCAAAAACCCCTGGCAACCTCTCTTCAACATCTTCGAAGCCTTTATAGCTGACATGATACGGATAGGTGTTCTACTCTTATTTCCTTGGAAAACGAATTCCTCCTCCCTGGGTATCCTAAAGATTACTCTTCTCCTAAAACAGTCAAGGAACGCAAGATAGGTATTAGAGACAATACTACCAAGATCATTATTTTTACAAACGATTTTTGATAAAAAAAAATTAACTGGACAGGAAAACGCCGAAATGGGCTCCAGATAAAACTTTTGGGGTCGAACAATCAAAATAAAGCCCGTGCAACCAAAGTTAATTTAAAAGAAAACCTTTTGTCGATCGATTCTTCAACTATGATTTGATTCAAAGTTGAAGCTCCTGTCAGATCTTCTACTGTATTCCCGTATGCGATCCTCGAACGTAGTGTGGGCTACGGACTATCGAGAACTCGTACTGACAGAACCCAGATATATTTAGTCTTGAGAGATAAAATATAATATATTAATGATATATATGATATCAAATTGGTTGAACCTACCCGCAAATATATAGAGCTACAGCAGGGACCTAGAGAGTAATTATGAGTAAAACATCCAGTGAAACACAGATACCTACCAGCGATTTCTGTAATTATGGAAAAACGCAACTGTTTCTGCAATTTTCATAAAACACAGAATTACAGTTCACACCACTAAAGAACTATAATTGCACTCTGACCCATAATCTCAAGAC
>JAULJZ010162516.1:0-26482 GCA_032270985.1 Heliamphora pulchella
TTTTTCATATATGCTGATCAAATATGGTAATTCAAAATTTGAATTTCAATTTTCAAAGCCAACAGATCCTATATTCATTGTATATTTTTGGATTATGATTGGTAAGTTTAAATTTTGAAATTCCATTTTGTTAGTTAAGAGATTCAGTTTTTGAAGATATTTTCATCACAATATTTTTCGTTGGGATTTACTGAATCATCATTTTCCTCCATTATTGGCCGGATTATTTTGCTACTAGAGATAGTTCTTCCTGTAATCCATTTTCCCAATTCCTTCAAAGTATATTTTCTGCGACGCAAATTGTAAATTCAGTCAAAGTAAGTTTTTTGGATTCCTTCAAAGTAGTCTGCCATGTTGCATTCATAATCAATTTTGGTTGGATGTATGAGTGAGTCCGAATATAATAACATTCTTATATCTTCATGGGAATAACTATGATTTTTAGTATATATTTATGGAAATAAACATTGAAGTTCAGTTAATCTCATTGTGAGTTTTAAATTTTATTCGCATTATACATTTCAGTAACACAATATATATTTCATATCATATTTTTTCGCATGGATTAATGAAAACTTCGACATTACTGTATAGTAACAGGGATAATTGATTTAGGCACTCTCAAAATGAATCAACTACATATCCAAAATGAGAAATGCTACCCAAAATGAGAAGTGAATGATGGGTAACTATAAGCACTGAGAAGTGAGTGAGAACTTATAAAACACAAGAGGTAATGTGATAATTTGGAAGTAATCAATGCGAACTGTTTCGAAACTGGTAACAATAATAACAATGTTAGCCCAGACTCTTAAGAACCGAGAACTGTTACCATTGAAATAGTAACCGAGAACAGTTTCCAAAAATGGTATTTACAACACCTCATGCATGCATTGAAACCGTTTACTATTGAAAATAGTGAGTACATTTACTAGTGTTAACAGTTTTAACACAATAGAAAAGGATGGTACTAGGGAAGTAATCACTGCAAACTGTATACTACCAGGGACAAATGTTGTAGGCACTCTCATTGTGGATTTAATTTCCATTTACAATAACGCAATATATACTTCACATTAAGTTACAAACATATTACGATGTTTGTATTTTGGGTAGACCATATGTTACTTTCGTTGTTAACAGGATATTTGTATCCGCAATGGAGACTGATCTGATTATACTCTGTAAGCATGATGGATGCATTGCTGGGTTGAGAATAAATAGTAGTTGGACTTATAAACAAATACTTTCTACTGTTTGCTTGAAGTGGAATGATATGGACATGGGGTCAATTTATTTTAGATACTCTCTCCCTAGCCATTCTAACTGTTTATTGGACAATGACGAGGACCTCCAAATTTGGTTCTCACTGGCGGCAGCTAACAACATCATGCAAGTTGACGTTGATGTGTATCATCGCAACAAAGTGGCGCATAAGGACTGGCTCAATGAGAATTGCGAAAGTATTGTTAATGGAAGTTCATTAGACATGTCGCAACTTGACTGGAGGTCCAGGTATAACAAAGGTAGTAACTTGTTCTCATCGTTTGTTTCACACCCAAAAAAGATATTATTGTCGTCATACTCGGCAAGTGGCATTACTGGTGTTGGTCAAATTTTTGAAGGTGGGGCTTGTGAATTCCATACCACTCTCTGCAAATATGTCATCCAGTGTGGGTTTGAGTTTGTATATGTTAAGAACGACAATGTGAGAGTGACTGCACACTGTAAGAGCCAGGATAAGGGGTGTGAGTGGATGATTCATGCAAGAGGCATGTCGTCCAATGGCTTTTTCTATGTTAAGAAAACATGTGGTGCAGTAGTACGGACATCGAAGAATTCTCGAACAACTTCTGATTTAGTAGGAAGTCTCATAGTGGAAGATGTTCGTTCAAAGTCACAAAAACGTCCAGTTGATGAAATCCACGAGTTTAAATCAAAGTACGGACTTAACATAAGTTACCACCAAGCTTGGATGGGAGTTGAGAAGGCTAGAGGTTAGGTTTTTGGTGATTATTCATCGTCGTTTGACCAACTTCATTGGTTTGTGGATGCTGCAAATAGAAGCAACCCTGGAAGCTCCATTGTGCTGCAGTACGACCCTATTTGTTATGTCTTTAAGCGCTTGTTTGTTGCTTTCAAGGCATGCATTGACGGGTTTAATCATTGCCGTCCTCTACTATTCCTTGATGGTACGTTCTTGAAAGGAAGGTACAAAGGACATTTTCTTTCTGCAACAGCAAAGGATGGAGATCAAGATAATTCAATAAATGTGAATTTGTTGGTAATAGTACTCAGTTGTAATAGTACTCAGTTCCCCAAAATATGGACTATCATTGTTGTCAATGTTACCAATTTGTTAAATGTTTTCAGTTATCACTTCACTGTTAATAGTTCTCAGTTCTTAATAGTCTTGACTAACAGTTCTCAGTTCCTAACAGTTCAATATAATACTTATATGTAATTATCTATTCAATAAATCTTAATTTGCTAGTTTTTTTTGATAGTTTTCATAAATTAAAAATACATGTTCATATATTAATTCGTCTTAAATGGTTACAGGTCTATTTCCTGTTTGCTTTGCCATTGTTGATGTAGAGAACAGCAAAAATTGGCATTGATTCATGGAAAACATGTTATTAATCATTCAACTAGGTAGAGATGTAACTTTCCTAAGTGATCATAACTTGGGTTTGTTAGATGCTGTTAATTCAATCTTTCCAGCTTCCTATCACGCCTACTGTCTCCAACATTTGAAAAATAATTTGACACATCATTTGCGGGGACATAAGAATGCATTCAGGAAGAGGATGGTGAATCATTTTGTAAAGTGTGCGTATGCACCAACGAAAGACTCTTTTCATGAAACACTAGATTTATTGAAGCGTGAGGGGGCCCCAAGGTCAGAGGATTCATTGATGGCACCCCACCAGAGCATTGGAGTAATGCTTATTTTCTTGGATGTCGGTATGGCAAGATGACATCAGATGCTGCCGAATTATTTAATAATTAGATTCGCAACGAGCGACATCTTCCAATTACAAACATAGCGAATAGCATAAGGATTAGATTGATGAATCAAATTGCAACACAGAGAGATATTGCTTTCAAATAGTCAAGTGTTGTGTGCCCTATGGTCGACGAGTAATTATATGCTGCATTCAATGATTCGAGAACATGGAACGTTAGCCAGTCAAGTGACAATGTATACGAGGTTCATTCATTTCCATCGGTCTCTGTTGATCTTGTAGGCGTACTTGTTCGTGTTGCCATTGGCAGCTTTATGGGATCCCTTGCGCACATGTTGTTGCTACTGTTATGAGAAGTGGTAAAGATTTGAACGAATATGTTGACCAGTATTATCATGTGAATAGCTATCGAGATTCATACTCTTTATCCATATATCTATTCCCTACCATGTGGAGGATGGAATCTACTTTGGAATTAGAAATAATTCATCCACCATTGGAAAAAAAATTAGCCAGGCAGACTTAGGAAGAAGAGCATTCCTTCAAAGGGGGAGAAGATTACCCAAATTAGGTGTAGTAGGTGTGGGATGTTGGGAAACCACAATAGAAAATCTTGTAAAGAGCCATTGGGCTCGTAGGAGATATTGTTTTATCATACATTCTACGTAATCAGATTTGTATGGGGAAATTTTCTTTTCTGGATTTTGTCATTCATTTGGTCTCTAATAAATATCCATCAAATCAGTATTAGCAACTATTGGCTTTTAACGTGTTACAAAACAATGAACAATGATCACTATTCTTAATTTTCAGTACGATACATTTGCACTCGGAATTCACATTTAAATGAAAATACAGTGGTACTAGTACATTTATTCAATTTACATGTTAAGATGGTTAGTGAGCAGTGTGGATACTTTTCTCATTGTTATAATTCGCCACAACAAGTAACATGTATGAGTGGCTGCACACAACCAAAACCTACTCCTTATCCCCAAATCAAAGGAACCCCTACTTGCGAACAATTCCCAAACACCCTTAAGCATAACCAGATTCAAGTAATGTAATACTTGTCCCTAATGTTCCCTGATTTGCATTAAACCGCATAAAACCTATATCAACAACACTAATTGTGGTGCTACAAATGAGTTTTAACAATGATTCATAAGTTAAGTAGTTGAATGGATCAATGCATCTGTTTGGATGGCAAATGGTTTTTGTGATAACTGCACACATGCATTTAAATGCAACAGGTCAACCACACAACACAATGAGAACATACGGGGCAATGAAAAAATGCATTTCAAACACATTCCAATAACACATTCAAATCATGACAAAATGATTCATTCAAAGAGACAACATTTGAAATGAAATCATATTTATGTGGAACAGTAGTAATGAATAGAAATTACTTGCTTGGCAGTGAACAAGCACCGACAAATGCCATTAGTGAAATGCGAACTGTCAATACTGAGAACTGTCAACATTAAGAAATAGATGGAACTGAGAACTGTCAGCTAATACTACAACTACCATTGAACTAAGAATTGTAAGTAAACTGTTAACTATTATCAATGAGAACTGCTACCAATGTTCTGACAATTTAGAACCCAAAATTGCTATCTGTTGATTTGGTTTAGTTTATTCTACTTCATCGAATGATCGATTTCAAGGTCGAATTGTATTTGTATTGTCTTTCAACGTCCTCATAGGATCACTGAGAAATGCGTGGATGATTTCAACTCGAACTCTCCTATAGTCATCAATTGTCAATATAGTCTCAACATCTCTATTTGTCAAGTGTTGCTTCAAGATATAGCAAACAATCATTCCACAATCTACTCTGCATATTTTGCACACAAGAAGTCAATATATGTTTAGTATGTTTTGTTGTCTATTACCCAAAACAAATCAAGATGCATAAATTAATATATAAGACAACATATAACGTGATGTACTTACATTTCAGGTTGTTGTTGGGGGCACACACTAGCAACAACGACCTGTGGTGTACTGTCCGTATGCAATGTCTCCCCATTTGTCTTAATACCAAAATACTCATCCACATATGATTTCTAAACACAAACAATTAGAGGTTAGCATTAATGTCCTCATAGCTAGATGGTGATGTAAACATGGTAACATTTAGAAATCTTTACCATTTCTTCTGCCATATCAATATGTGGGTCATGACCTCTTGGTTCCAATGAGTTGAAGTGGATCCATTCCCCTGCCTCAGAATTGAAAACAACCACTGTCCAATGGTTTGCTTTACACAGTGGGAATAGAAGGTATCTCTTGAGTCTTGCTGCTTGCATATGTCGCTCAAGTTGTTTTGATCGCTCAGAATTGGTTTTGTCCTGAAGTAGTTGCTATTTTCAAAAGAAAGAAGGTTGTTAGTGGTTATAATATGTATGCAACATGTAAGGATGCAACTACTTTAAATGGGAAGAAGATGCTTACATATGCTTCCCTAATGTCATATGTAGGAATTCCAACAAAATCCATATGCATTGTGTCAATTTCTTGTTGTGTCATTAGCAACTCAGCATAGGCATCAATCACCTGAATTAAGTAGAAAAATACGATTGCGGAGAATAAGTTATCGTGGTTTTTCATTTTGCTTACTTAAATGAGAATCCACGTAAATGTGTTAGTTATAAATGAGATTTATTACTTACACTACTTGAAATATTTGATTCCAGCAGTAATTCTGCGATGCCATTAGTATAAATGTTGCTTGACTTGTCCCCTCCAATCCAGACACATGTGCTGAAAAAATTAAACCAACTTCAAATATGAATTACCAGTTTCCATACCTAATTCCAACTACACTTTTCAGTTCTCGTACTGGGATGGACACATTGTGACTTAAAATATCCATTGAACAAATTAATTTGGGTTTGAGTTCTAATTTTCTTACGTGCTTCAATGGGACACAAACAGAACATATGATGTATAGATATCAATGTACGTACCCATGTGCTAAAAAAATTAAACCAACTTCAAATATGAATTACCAGTTTTCATACCTAATTCCAACTACACTTTTAAGTTCTTATACTGGGATGGAAACACTGTGACTTAAAATATCCATTGAACAAATTAATTCAGGTTCGAGTTCTAATTTTTATACATGCTTCAATGGGACACAAACAGAACATATGATGTACAGATATCAGTGTACATACCCATATATAGAGCTGCTCCATACGTTATTAATCAGGTCTCAATCCACCGTTGTCAACATTTCGTATATGGGTTTTTTCTGAATGTATGACAATGGTTTCAGTTTCTTCTTTTTCGGCTCCTTTGGTGGTGGCTCCGTGTCGAGATCAACCACCACTGGGCATCCCTTTTCTCTTTGCTGTCTCTTACCAGTCTTTGGGACTACATCCTCATATTGGTAATCCACTAAATTCTTACCTTTCGACTCTTTGCTTTGATATTCTTGACCATGGAGCTTGGTTGTGTAGTTTCCTTTGTGGCATCTACATCCATGGGAATGACATAGTGCTGCATCGCCTGTACTATAGCACGCGTTGTAGCGGCTTGCGTGATCTCATGGACTTGTAGCTCTTTCAATTGGTCTTCAAGCTGCACTTTCTCAGTTTTTAGTGTCTCAATTGTTTGCTTCAACATCTCGATTTTATTTTTAAGCTCATTGATGTGCTTGTCCCTTTGCTCTAACACAATCACAAGGTCGGCGACCGGCATTTGGCTATGATCAAGCCACGAATCATCTGTTTGCGTGCCCTTGTCAACTTTTGACACTTCCTCTCAGCCTGAGTTCTCTCATACCTTTGTAGCTTTACCAAAAGAGATTATAACTCACTAATTAGTGATGCTCTAAATTTACCATCTTCATCAAGAACTTCATTTGATGTCTTACATTCCTTTTCACCATGAACTTTTTCACATTCATTGCTCATCCTATCTGCTTCATGCTCATCCAGGTCTACACCATGAGAAATGTCATATCCCTCATTCGCATTTGAAACTTTCTCACATTCCCGCAAATTTGAATTGTGTTTTTCACTATCTGTTATTACCACATTTTCGACATCTGTATGCATGTCAATATTACCCAAATCAGGCTCTCCAACACTTGCACTGTGGTGGATATCTTTAGCTTCATCATCTTCCCTCTCTATTTTTGGTTCCTCTTTTGCATAGGTTAAATGCGCTTCACGTTTGGAAAACTTTCATTGCTTCATCGGTGTTGCATTGAGCTCCGAAAACATAACCTGAAATGAATAGTTTTGTGTGTCAATAATAAGTACAACAGTGAATTAGCATGAACTAGTAGTTCACTAGCAGTCAGAAATGAGAACTGCTAGCACTGAGAACATAATGGGTACAGTACAATGACAACTATATACTGGTAAGTATGTCACATGTCAAAATGAGGTTTATATAATCGTCACTGTATTGGTGCACATTACAATGAGAACATACCTGCTCCTCTGAGATATGTTCGATATTGATGTATCTTGTTTGAGCTTCCATTTTCTGAAGATCCCATTTCAAAAATTTAAGGAATTCATAAGCCACATCTGGTTGTACTATACGTGTGCACTCACAAAATTAATACTACAAAAAATATTAACACTTGTTTAATTTGACTCAAAATTCACTAAAAGTACAATGTTAGTAGATTGTTTGCTTACCAACAAAGCGAGAACACATCCTGTTACTTTGTGAGGGGTGCGATGATTGATCTTTAGGGAAGCAAGCAATGTGTCATGTATTGCCACCGCCCAATCATACTACCTCATTGCGTTGATGTCCTCAATGTATTGCAAGAAATTCCAACCTATAGTTGTACCAGATGTTGCAAAAAATAGTGTCAAACAAATATGTATGCATAGCAACCTCACTACATCCTCAATGTCATCTTTCGTATGTCCAATGATGGCGTGCTCTAGGAGGTTTTTAGTGATTGGACTTGTTAGTCTTCCTGATGTAATTGCCCTCCATTGCAAAAAGCATGACTCCTTTCTAGTCTTAGGAGATAACATCTTCTCATTTTTACAAGTAATACCAAAAATTATCTTTATTTCACCCCTCATAAGTTCCAATTTATGCCCACCAAATGAGAAGCTACTGGTAACTGGGTCAAATGACTCGATCAACTTCACAACAACCTTGTCATACTTCTTGCATCTTTGGCTGGACGTCTTATCAGTGCTTAAAGAATCAAAAGTATACCAGAAAGGCGTCTTCCTTAGCAGCTTGATGTGCTCATCTCGTAAATCCATGCTTGTCATTAGTTTAAGAATTGCAACCATGTTAGACTGGAAAGGAGTTATAGATACATTAACATTTGCTTGTTCCTCCTTTTTCCCCTCTTTGTCCTTCTTTCTGGTTGAAGCAACCTTTGCCTTTGGTTTCACTACCTTTGTTGTGGTGTTAGAAATCCTCCTAGATTGTTTAACCAATCCTTTTACTAATGATGCGTCTTTCATATCCACTTCTTTTTGGTTACTCCTTGTACGCAAGTTATATGAACTTATTACACGCTTAAATGGTTTTTTCCTCGATAACACTGCATACATGAAAAGTGAATGAGAACAATTACTCAAAACGATAACTTCTACCCACAATGAGAAGTGAATGTTGCCTACATTTTCTAATTACATAATCAAAATGAGTACTGTTACACAGAGAAATTAATCAACCAAATAACCGCAATGAGAAATGTTTTTGCAACACTTTGGAACCAATACAACATTATTCAACCACATGCAAGCATTGACAAGACCTTTCAACCACATGCAAGCATTGACAATACCTCATGCAAGCATTGGAACCATTTGTTAGTGTAAACAGTGAGAACATTTACTAGTGTAAGCATTGAAACCATTTCAAAATGAGAACAGTTTTCAAAATGGTATTGACAATATTGTATTGACAACTGAGAACAGTGATAACATTGAAACCATTTGTTAGTTTAAACAGTTAGAACATTTACCAGTGTTTACTATTTCTAAGTGTAAACAGTGAGAACATTTTTCAAAATGGTATACACCTCATGCAAGCATTGAAACCATTTGGTAGTGTAAATGGGAAGAACATTTAATGGTGTTAATAGTTTTAGGAACGAAATGTGATAACCATCATTCAATCACATTTACTAGTGTTAATAGTGGTAACATTTACTACTATTGACAACACAACTGAAAACATTTACTAGTGTTATCAGTGAAATGTGATTGACATTCAACACCTCATGTAAGCATTTTAAGAAATGTGAATATTGCCTACAGTGGTGGGTAATAATAGAAATAATGTTAGCCCATATTATTAAGAACAGAGAACTGTTACCATTGCCAAAGTAACTGAGAACAATTGCCAAAATAGTATCAATGAGAACTATTACCACTAGGAACATTTAATAGTGTTAACAGTGAAATGTGATTGAAATACAACACATCATTCAAGCATTTTAAGAAATGTGATTGATATTGACAACACATTGAAACCAAGTCAAAATGATTCAACCGAATAAACAACTAGTAGTGAATAGCATTGAACTACTTTGTGGTGAGAAGTTATATTACATAGCATTGAGACTTGATTACAGAGACCCATGAAGGTTCATATACAAATACGGGTCTACATAACTATGGCTCATGTACAATGTTTCAAAATACCCACAACTACGGGTCTACATAATTACAGTTCTCACAACAAATATTGAAAACTAATGGAAAAATTGTATGTCAAACATTCATGGTATATACAAGCACTTAAACTCACTATAAGCAAAGAAGGAGAGTTCGAATGGTTACTTTATATTCTTTACAACCACGATCAATGCGCAATGGTAAATGTCGAAATGCGAATGGATGAATGAGAATGGTTGAATGATAATGTGCATATATCGAGAATCAAATATCACACCTAGTATTTTATTTTTGAAAACCCTTCATGAATCAAATCGAAATGGAAAGATTTCGCATTTAGGGATGCGCATTTATGAAATGTTGAAAATCGCAATGTATTAACTTACTCTTTCTTGCCATTATTGACGTTGTTGATGGTATTTCAACTCTGAATGGATTTCGGGTGGGGATGTCGCCGATATTATCGGCGCTCCAGTTTCTATCTTGGAAGATGACGAGAAAGGAACTGATGTAATGGTTCCTTCAATTTCGATGACAAAATAGGGAACTGGTTTCCACTATGCCGATTACTTTTGAGCACCAACGTAGTGGTTAAATGAAGGGCACCTATGTAAAAACACAACAAAAAATGACTTAACAGAATAAAGGTTTTGAAATGGGTCTTATCACAAAATATCCCACCAAATTGGGACTTCTCACTTAAGCTCTCTATTTAATATGGTGTGTAGAATTTATCTTACACACAAAAGATCATATTAAAGGTTCTTGTAGAATATGGGTTTTTGGTTCACAGTCTTAAATGTAATTGGATAAACCATCGGTACGACTGTAGTACAATATTTTAGTAGATCTGTCTTGAGTATGCGGAGGGATAATTGTTTCAACAATTGTTCCTACTCATTGTGCTAGTACACTTTATGTATATTGAACAGGATCAAGTTGGGGTAATTTATTTTATACTGACCATATAAATTAATTCACACCCCATGATTATTATGAATGCTTATACTCTTAATCCCGAAATAATTATTATTCGCGTATATTTAATATTCATTATTTTGATTTATTAGAGCATGCGATCTTTTATGGATTAATAATCGCAGTAAGTTGGATAACGACATTAATTATATGGTAGATATTAATTATTGATAGAATCCACGTCCCAAAAAAAATTGAGATTGATGATATCCCCTTAAGAAATCTTATAAGTTTTGACCAAGTCAAACCCTACAGGTAAATTTTATAATCCAGCAGTCAAATAAATTAAGCGAAAAGTCTTAAAGAATTTTTGAAGAAACTAATTAAATATAATTGTCAGTAATTTAATTTAATCGACGGGTATCTGTAATCTTAATATATGGAGAATAAATAAGTATTTAATAATAGGAGCTCGAATATTACGATTTTGAGAATAAATGTGAGAGTACAATTATTATTTTTTAGCAGAATGAATTATAATTTATATTTTTATAAAATTATTTTTGAATTGAGGTAAGATTTCATAATTATATTAGAAGGCCATGCCTTATTTACTCTACAGATCCTTACTTTAACCTATTTATATGTAGTTATAAAACCTAGTCGTCATAACTGATAAAAACGATTCATAGTTTTCACGTCTTGTGAAAACCAAAGGATATGTGCTTAGATAGGTTTTGAAGAATACGATAAATTAAAGTCCAGCTTTGTTCGTGTTCTTACATCCAAAAATACAATAGAAGACTTATATCTGAGATTTAACTAGAAGTTAAAAATCACGAAGGATTGTTAACTAAAAATTATTGCAACAACCAAAATTATCAAACTAGATTTCGAAAGGTATAATCCTAAAACTAACTCTAGAAGTATTACCGATTTTTATATTTTATAGTTCAATATTAAAAAATTTAATCTAGAACCAGTTTCGGCGTTTGCCTGTCTAGATATTTTTTTTACTAAAACCATAGATATAATCTTAGGATCGTGGCAGTTTGCCCCAACATATGTTTGGATGGATATGGTCACATGCATAATTCATATACATTTATATTATTATTATTATCCCTTATGGTACCCTATTTGCAATTATTGTGTTAGTGCTAAGCTTGTGTTAGAATGAAAGGGTTTTGAAAATTTTTTTGTCTAGGCTTCGCTGATCATGGCGTTTAATGGTAGGTGTTGAGGAAGAAGATAATGCTGAGTACAATCTAAAAGAGTACGTGGAGCCGTATAAGAGTTAGAGGGATCAGAAAGAGTCGGGCATGCCTATCTTTCTAATGCCCCGATTTCAAGATAATAAAACTCGAATAAAATTAGGAAAATACTCAAATAAAGGGAATCAAATTTTTTGTAAACAACCTGTGAAAATAGTCAATTTATACCTCAAAAGACAACTCAAAAATATTTAAGAAAAATCCTGTTCTAAAATAATTTTCGATTAAATGCCACCTAATGGAGTTCGCTCGAGCAGACTCCTCACCACTCGAGCGGCGGGATACCCGAAAGTTCACTGCTCAAAAGTCTAAAAGTTTTTATAAGTGTTAGAAAATCAACTATTTTTCTTATCATTTGAACATAGTTTTTTATATGCAAACTTGAGAAGTAAAACATACATTTGAGAATAAAATAATTACCTTTTAACCTAAGAACCCGAAATCAAACTTCAATGTCAAGATACATAATTTAATGATTAAAACTTTCAACTCATCAAATGAACGAAACGTCCTCACATGCATACATAACATGAATATACGGCCTTAGAGCCTTACAACACGGGTGTTCTAACCCAAAATATAATAATCCAAGTACTCCAAAAAAAAAAATAAGAATTATATCTTTACGATTTTATTTTTCAAAAATATGCTAAGTGTAATTCTATCAGTTACTCAAAAGGGTCCAGCGACCATCATCTTACTCCAATCTCTTCTTTCCGCTATCACCTGAAATATTGTTAAATAGCATGAGTCGAAACTCGTAGGAAAAAAAACTAAGAATGAATGTATGCATGATATGCGAGGGTAATCGAGTTTTCATCATTTGTTCTAAAAAAACTAAGAATTTGTTCGAAACCAACATCATTTGTCTCAAATCAAATTCCCGTCACATAATCGAGTTTTCAACAATAAAATTTTGGTTCAGTGTTCCATAGTTAAAGTTAAATTATCCAGTATAACTAATTATCTCACCATTTCCAAACGAACCCAATGCATTCCCATATCGCACCATTTTATCCATTCATCCAATTAAGGTTTACCAACCCAATTTATTCATCAATTCAATCAAATACCAAAGTCGGACGAAGCCTATAGACTCAGACATATTTATCGCCACCAGGCCATGTGAGACTCGAGAAATAAATACCTATTCTATAGCCTAATACGAAGAGCACACATTTTCGATTTTTCTTGAAAACATGGATGGGTAGGCCGCCCAAGAGCATGCTTTTATGAGGATTAACCTGAAGGAAGGGTTTACTTTATATTGCGCAAGTTTTCAGTCTTTCACCAAGAAGCAACTCGTGCTCAAACTTTAATCATTCAATTCAATCACACGATAATTTAATTATTTCATTTCATTAACAACCAAAACAAGTCTAACCGTCAACTCGGTTCCTATCGCCAGAAGCAATATCACTATGGTTCGAAACCCAACCACCATATGCGTTTTTCGGTTTTACACTAAAACCCTTAATTTTAACACCCGGCATTGTCATGTGCCACATAAACTCATGAAATATATATGCAATGGGTTATTACAACCCTCAATTTAATCAATAACCACATTAATTTAAACATATGGGTCCTTTAACCCCAAAACTCTCAATTTTTATTATTTTAACTCAAATCCAAACCCTAGCCCACCATTTATCAAATCTAATCATATCCAACAATAACGTAAAGATAGAATCATGTTAAATCGTCCACAAATCTAAGATTTAACCTTTATTAACACCAAACCTTAACCTAGGGCTTCGAAAATACCATTTCATGCTTTTATATTCATAAAATCAAAAATACAACGCATATTATATAGATATTCAAGGATAGTCACATATCCTACTTTTGTGATGATAGATCTATCAGAGAAATTTTCAAACAAGCTCTAACAACGAGAATCTCCAATCGAAGGGTGAGAAAGGAGCCTCTAACGCAAAGATCGAGTCTCCAACAGGTATTTCATTGGGTGAAAAGTAAGGAATCACTCCAAGAGAAGCAAAGAGAGGCTCAAAAGGGTGCCAAGAGGTGTTCTAGGGCTTAAAACATCAGTTTAGAGAGAGAGAGAGAGAGATGAGAAGAATGAAGATGAAATGTTAAAACCCGCAACTTCTACGCTGTACGCCGACAGTTCGCTCGAGCAGACCTCCTACCGCTCGAGCGGCCCCCAAGCCTAGAAGCTCTCTACCACCTGTTCGCTCAAGCGATCTACCCTATGCTCGAGCGATCAAACTGGGTTAAAAACCCAAACCAAGGATGCCACAACCAAACCAAAACATAAGCCAAAGACCTCACAATAACGTTCTTATGTATTACCCCACATTTAACCATCCTTAGCAAACATATACATGCTCAAGTTTTAATTTTTACGCATGATCTACACATCTAACCGTTTCCACTGAACATAGCATAGTCCTTTTCATTCAAATAAGAAAATAACAAGGCACCGAATCCCTACAATCTTTGTGTCGTTCATTTTTTGACTCCTGAAGAACTTAGTTTTTGAAGACATGGAATAATTTAAGGTCCAAAAACTTCCAAACAATTGGGATGCAATGACTCTAAGTTTTTTGAATATGGGAAACTATAAATATTTTTCTTTTTAAGTAAATTCTATTTATTATAAATTGTGTTATTGATGTTTTGAGTTTTGAGGTGTTACATGAAGAGTTTTAAGAAATTCAATTCAATTGATGAGATAAACATCAAAGAAGAAGAATAAAATAAATAACAATATATCAAGAATTTAAAGTAACATTTATTTACATATCAAACTATTGAAATATTATCATTACTTGTGCATAAGTATTTATGAATAAATTTTAGAATATAAGTTAATTGTATATATTTGAAGGACTATTTTTAAGTATAAATCAACCGACTTTATATAGTTTACTTATTGCATAATTTCTATTTTTTAAAATTAATAATTTTATTGCAAATCATTAAACAATTTATTATCATTACTATTATTATTATGATATTTTTTATAATGATATGATCAATTATAAAATTACTCCAATTGGACAAATATGTCAAGAAATATCTAATTATATAGCTAATATGGATTTAGCAAATAAAAAACAATTCAAAATAGAATTTATTAATTATTACTTATATTTAAAAGATTTGTATAAATAATGGTTTAATTACTAAGATTTTTAAATATGGAATCCTATTTTTGAATCCAAAAATTGATCACAACAAATTTGTCATTATTTATGAATAGAGTTTAATGCCTTGAAAGAATTTATTGCAAATTTTAAAATTTTATAACTTTCTTCCATATATAGATTTATTTTTAATAAAATTTATATTTTAAAACTTACTTGTCAAAACTTATCAAACAAGTTCAAATTGAACATAACATTATGTAGAATAATATAATCTAAAAATTGAAAAAAATTTAATTAAGTTTTTTCTAATTTTTAAACTAATTTTTTTATTTTAAAATTGAAATTTTTTTTCTCAATTTGATTTTTTTTATTTTAAAACTTAATTTTTCAATTTTAAACTATGAAATTTCTCAACGGCTCGTCTGACTACTGCTATTTTCTTTCATAAAAAGGTAACAATTACTTTTATTAGCGTAAAAGATAACCAAACATGGTTAAGAAGTAAACAATTAGTACTAACTATTTAAATGAAATAAAAAATATATTAAGTAAATAAAAATATAACAAAATTAGAATTCAGAAGAAGAATCACGTCTCCGGTCAATTTTATGCCGATATTTGATCTAATTTTTTTAAAAAAAAATTTGGCTTAAATTTTTTTTAAAAAGTCTATTTATTTGACTTTTTATTGTAATTGATTAACTTTTTCAATATATTTTTTTATTTATTTTTTATAAAAAAAATTAAAAAATTAAAAAATTTATAAAAAAAAAAAAACCTAGACTAAACAACTTCATGTCTGACTAGATAAGTCAATGAAAAAAAATAGACGTATAACCAATTCTTTTATAACTTTTAAATTCGTGACTCCCTTTAAAAGTCCCGTAAAAAAAATCCCGTAAAAATAAATATAATGAAATAAACAAAAAATACCTGAAATTAACGAAGAAAAGACACTATTCTAACACGAATTTTTTAAATTTAATAAATATGCCAATCAGAGTTGCCAATTGAAGCCTAAAATAACAGTATAAATTATTTAAATTATAAGCACGCAAATTACCTATCACAAAGCAACGAATTTAAAAAGAAAACAGATAATCAAATATCAATTAATTCTATCCTGCACCGCCGCTACAGATGCCGGTGAGAGACACGGGGAATCTACAAAGAGCTCCAGCAGTCGACGGCGGCGCGTCCTCCGCTTGGGGCGGCGGCGGAGGTAGAATCCTCCCGTCGGCGAACAACAATCGTCCGTTCCGCGGCTGAGGACCGACGCCTTCAAGCTCCGCCGTAGCACCGAAGAACGCGCCGTCGCCTAACCTCCGCTCGACCTCGAGGAACTCGCCCAGCGACGACGGCGTTGACGCATCGTCCCTGCACAGCCTCCACCACCTCCGCCTCCGCCGCTCCGCCAACGCCGCCAACGCCGCCTTCTTGCTCCTCCTCCTCCCGCCGCCACCGACGACGATCCCCACGGACGAGGGACCTACTCCACCGGCCGAGGCTGCATTGGCTTCTCGGCGCTGGGAGGGAGCCCTGAAAGCAATCGCAGGGAAGTTGACGCCCATCAGAGTCCCCAATGTTGTGCTTCGGTCATGGAAAAACGATCCTGTTGACTACACACAAACCGACACAACATACAGATACAATTTAACATAGAGTAATGCTTTTTTTTTCTCTTTTCTTTGATCGGAACATACAGTAATATTATATACACATTTTCAATTACAGATCAATCACAAAAATGAACAACATTTGTCAAGTTCAATAGACGACCAGGATCAAAGTTATATGCTTTTTGTGATTTGTGATTAAAAACCTATGTACGAAGCATTAATTTCCTTTAACATAATATATATAATTATTGTGGAAGAAGAAGCTAAAGATTCGAGAGGAATAGATCCATGATTACCTCGGTGTCGAGATCGGAAGAAGAAATGGAGGAGATTGTTGGGGATGATGGTGGTGGAAGCAAATTATTTTCTGGATCTAACATCACTCTTTCCCTTACTTTCCAGAGAAATCTGAATCTCTCTCTCTCTATATATATATATCTATATATTTACATATATGTACATATACAAGTGTCGCACAGGTTGAGATCTCAGGACGGGATTAAGAAAGATCTGTTTGTTTAAATCTCTGAAACTTGTTGGTCTAAATTGTAAATTGGAATCTGATGCTGGCTGCGACTGAGGAGAAGACAGGAAGAGAGAGATTGGATTTGGAATTGCAATTGAAAAGACTTTTCTAGCCCCGTACACTTTTTCTTTTTCTTTCACAAGTTCCTTGGCTTTTAAAGTTAAGGGATACTGACCACCGCTTAATAACTGATAGTTAATCGGGTAACAAGAATAATTTTTTTTAATATTAATTTTTTTGGGTTAGTTTTTTTTTTGCTAGTTTTTTAGTTTAAAAGCTAAAAAAAATAAAAAAAATTAATTTGGCTTATTAAGTTTTTTATTTATTTATTTTTTTTTACATGATTTGACATTTACTTTTTAAAAAAAAGCTAAAAAGTCTAAAAATTACTAAAAAAAAGTTAGTTCAGACACAGGCTTAGTATATTTTTAAATATAAAATTTACTATTTTCACAAATATTAATACACTTTACATAAATATTTATACATTTTAAATTTATTATTTACAGCATAATGAGAGGTAGTTAGCATTTTCCATTAAAGTTTACTTTAGGCCTTGTTGGGTTAATTTGTATTTCTTTGCTTATTTTTTTTTTTTAGTAATTTTTTTATTTTTTAATCAAAAAATTTATTTTTTAATATTTCTAGTTTTTATGTTGTCTCGACTAAAGAAATTGAAAAGATAAAAATTTTTGACTAAAAAATAAAAATATTTACTAAAGATAAAAATAAGCAACATAATGTTTCATTTATTGGCTTATTTTTTCTTTTTTTTTCTTTTTTTAAACTTTTTACATATTTTGGTAAAAAATTTTTTTTGGCTCGTCTCGATTAGATAAGTTCAAAAAATATAATAATTTAATCTGAGGGGGATCAAGTTCCGACCAGAGCCTCGTAGAGCACACGTGGAAGTCCCGTACAGTGCAACAGTTCTTCCGACCACAGCGCACATCGACATACACATGCTAGCTCGGCGGTGAGCCGAGCTATACGGACAAAGCGTCCGGGGTGCATATACCTCGGCACATCATCGATCCGTGCAACCCCCTAGTTCTGAGCTCGAGGGTGATGCTCGAGTTGATACACGTATCAGGAAAGTGATCTGATGATAAGAGATCAATAGTAATTGGATCAATTCTAGGACTAGGATGTCAGAAAATGGTAACATAGCCTAGACTAGGTTTGAATATTGATGGACAGCTTGACATAACAAAAGGCACTTGCAGAAGGATCTTGCAGAGAGATCTAATGATGGCACTGATAAGTCACCATCAAGATATTGATTGCTATATATTGATCAGAGAGAGGGAGTATAACCCGACCTGCTTGGATCAGGTCAGACTCCACTAACGGATCAAATATATTTCTTCCTATAAATAGCCAACACCCTCAGAATGTAAGGTATGTTCACTTTTTCACTAGCTAAAACTCTATCAAAATACTCTCTCAAGCTCTCCTTTCTCTCTAAAACCTTTGCTTGATTGATCGTCGGAGGGTCTACCGGTATAAAGCTACTGGCGAACATCTCACCCATTTCTTGTGCAGGCGTACACGTGGCATTCATCCATGACATCTGAGCCAATTTGGAACGGACCAGTAGATCCCAATCCTTATTCTCTACATAACTAAATAATTAATAAAATTTACTAAATATAAAAATAAATAAAATAAGTACATAAATCCGTGTTTCAGGAGGGAGTAAACTAAAAGGCATTTTAACGAAAGAATGGATCGGTATCTTTCGAGTATAAAAAATAAATAAATAAATTTGTTCCTTTAATTTGAATACTTTGGTAAATAACATTCACTCGATTATGATTTAAATTATGAAAAATTAATTCAGAGTCCTATTTAAAAAATTTGTATTTTATTAAGTCCTAACTAATTTTTTAATATTTCATGAGGTATTATTAGACAAATATAGCTGTATTCTCAAACCCGTCTCTCTCTCTCTCTCACTCACTCACTCAGATCTGCCACCTTCACCGTCGCACAAGCCTCCATCTTTTCTCTCGCCCTCGCTCTCGTCTCTTGCTACCACCTAAACCAAATCTGATTCTTTGGTTACTGATTTGGCCTTTGATGCTTCAATCACAAAGTTAAATACATTCATTTTTGTAATAAATCTCTCTCTCTCTCTCTCTCTCTATATATATATATATATATATATATTCTTTAATCACTAAAGAATGCTATGTTGTTGATGAAGTGCAGATTTGATGACATTTTTTCTCGTGAGATTGGTGGGAAAATGTCTCATTTTTCTTGTGAGATATTTTTTCGAAACAAATGAGTCGTTTCTACACAAATGAGACATTTGTTTTATTTTCTTTCATAAATGTATGATTTGTTAGAAATATCTCATTTTCTTGCACAACATTTGTTGAAAATGTCACATTTTTTAGTGAGATATTTTCTTTGCATTAATAAAATGTATCATTTTATGCAATGAGACATTTGGTGCCAAAATAAGACATTTATTTTATTTTTATGTACAATTGTCTCACTTGTTAAAAATGTCTCATTTTCTTACATTGTCTCATTTTCTGTAATAAATGTCTCATTTCTGATGGTGGTGGTGGTAGCGATCTGTTGGTGGTGGTGACGATATGGAGTGGTGGCGATCTAGTGGTGGCAGTGCCTGGTAACTTTGGTATAAGAAATATTATAGAAGACTTATTGAAACAAAATCTTTAGTTAGGACTAGTTAGAACACAAAACCTCTAAATAAGACTTAGCCCAAAATTTTCCTTTAAACTAAGTTCTATTTAAGTTTATAATAAATTACAATGACACTCTTTGTATTACAAATCTAATCACATTGACTCCCTCATGACTTTCTAAAAGATCATTGCACACCCTTGTTTTATCATTTGGGATTTGGGTAACATTATGATCCCAACCTTAGTTGAATTTAAGTTGACCGTGAATTGACCAAACTGAAAATGACAACATCAACCAAATAAAGGTATAAAATACCATGTCTACTTTTGTTGGTACACATCATCTCTCTTAAATAACAAAAATGCCCCTAAGATGTATGTAGCTATATGTTTGAAAGATTTTGATGTTTTGTCTTTTGTAGATATGTGTTTGAGCAAAATCAAGAGGACAATTTGGAAGTGAAAATTTTGTTCAACATAGGTAGATGAGTTACCTCACCACAAAAAGATGGCCACGCAAAAGCCTTAGACTCCTTAAAGCTTTTTCTCGTGGAAGTCTTTGCCTTGTGAAAACCTTGGTTTTTGAAAGCTAACCATTTTTAAGAATATGTATTTCATTCTTTGACCTTTTAGATGTTGCATAGAAGTTAAATATAGGGATATTGTTATATGTATAACGAGTGTTTGATAAAATGCATAATAATTGTTTTGTCCAATTCCTAACAAGTGTTTGATAAAATTCTTCAATATGGTTAACATGTCAATAGGCTCATTGTTTACTAGTGGAAGTCATAACTTTGATATTTTCCAAAATAAAAGTGCTATTATGGTAAAAAAGAAGCTATTGGAATATATGAATCACACAAAAATCCAGGAAAATTTACTTTCGGTGTGCAAATTATGGATGCAATTTCTTTGGGTAGTGGATGTTGGGCTAAAAATCAAGATCCAGTAATAATGTATATGAATAAAGTCAAATAAGAAAAAAAATGGACGAGCAAATACCAAAACAGGCTCCAGATTAAAACTTATTTATATTGAACAATCAAAATAATAATGCGGTATAACTCCTAGAGATAGAAAAGAATTATACATTCGAAATCTTTCTGATTTGATTTTACTTTCAGCAACAAACTTTGATCTTTAGATCAATGAGGTAATTGACTGGCGATCCTTTTTTCAATCAAGCCTTTTACCGTATTACCGAACGCCAAGAATACGATAGAAGTGTGGGCTTTGTTTTTCGTGTTTTTCAAACTCTAACTGGCTACACTTAAGTGTTTACAAAAATATGAAAACCCTAGTCTTGAAGACAGATTGATTGAATTGTGTGGTGACTGGGGTTACAGCACTTTTATATGCTACAGTAGAGACCTGTTGAGTAAATAAGACATGGTGTCACGCCCTGCTCCCGCAATATACTCAACCTCTACAGTGGAATATAATTCCACAACATTTTCGTGGATTTAAAGAAAAACTAAACAAGACTTAGAGTAGCTGAGAATAAAAACATTCACATAAATATTGATTTTCAAAATAAACTTCCATTCATAGATGTTTAAAAACATATATTCAGCAGATACTCCATCTTGTACATCAAAAACTACTGAAACTTTATTTCAATACATCATGTCTTACAAAACTTATTACAAAAAGATCAAAAGATGTCATCTTGTTTTGATCTCAAGGCTAAATGACATTCGACAGTGATGGACCAACTTTTAAGAATTCCTGTTATTTGTAACCATAAAAATTACAGGAGAGTGCACTTTCTATTAAAATGAACAATGAGAAAACAAACATTTAGTTTAGAAAAACTTTATTGAGAGATAGTTCATCATGCTTTAAACAAGAAAGTGCACAAGTTATAAAGTTTCGCCATCTTATAAACATAGGGCTTGTTTAATAACCGGTGTAGGTTGAGTGGGATAAGTAGGGAGGTGTGATTAAGAATGAGGTGATGAGAGATTGGTCATGAGGTGGTATTAGTTTTTTGTGTTTGATTTGAGTAGGATTAAATAACGAATTAGACAAACTCATGCTTGATTTGGGTGGAATTGAATAACGTGAAATATGATTATAATGGTCAATTTCTAATATTACCTTTGTAGTAAAAAAGTAATAAATATATTTTGTATTTTTTTATATTAGCTATTAAGTTAATTTATTTTAAAATTAATTTAAATAAGTTAATAAATTAAATTTTATGTTCTTTATTTTAACATTATTTATTTATTTATTATTATTTTTTAATTTTTTAAATTCACTCCTTACTGCAATTTTAAACTTAAAAATTAAAAATTAAAAATAATAAACAATAAAAAATAATAAAATTAAAAATTCATCTCCCACGGTAGATGAAAAGAACCTTCCAAATGACAAAAAGAGACGAGAAGAACCTTCCAGATGACAAAAAGAGACGAGGGAAAGAAGCTCTCTCTCTCTCTCAATAACTCATTACGAGAATAAGAAGTTGGCCCGATCTCTCTCTCTCTCTCTCTCTCTCTCTCAACGGTGATGGCCACTGCTCTCTCTCTCTTTATCTCTTTCACAGTAACAAATTGCGAGAAGAATCTGGCTTTATCTCTCTCAGTGAGATCCAGACTCATTTTAATTTTTGTAATTAAATATTTATGTGATAAATATTTAAATATGTAATATTACATTGTGCATATGTAATTAATATATATGTGACGAGTTGACTCGGTAAAAATTTTACACGCATCGTTGGGACCGCCTTTGTGCACGAGGGTTCAAAAATTTTGATTTGGGGATAATTTTGAATTTTGATGAATTTTGATAAATTTTAAAAATACACAGTTTTAAATTAATTTGAAGTTAAAAGATCATCTTTAGTTCAAGTTGAAAGCATTTCTATGGTTTTGATGTTTATTGGAGACTTTAGGGCATGTTGGTAAATAATGTGAAGTTAGTAGCTTAACTTTTGGGAGGAGGCTTCTTGGAGCCCAAAAACTCACCCACTGAACCTCTCCCTCCCATTGTCTTCTTCCTCTTTTTCTCCTTTCTCTGTCTCCACCATTCACCATTAGAGGCTTGATTCAAGCTCTTTCTCTCTAGCTTTTGAAGCTTTGCACCCAAATTAGATCTTCGATCCAAGGAGAAAGTTTGTTCTACTCGTTAAGGGCTTCATCTTTAATCGAACGGAATTTGATTTCGGCAAGTTCGGGTCCTCCCGCGGGTGTTCGATTTCGATTTTTGACGAATCGAGGTAGGATTCTTTTTCCTATGTGTTTCATGGTGATATTTTATGCAATCGATTTGATTCTATTTCATGTAGTTGTTGTGTATCTCATGTGGGTTTGAAACCCTAGATGTTAGAAATGGGTTCCTTGTTGGGTTAATTTGATTTTTATGGACATAAAGTGATTAGGGAAGTATAAATGTGTTTAGTTTTGTGTTATAACCATGAAACTTATGATCTTTATATAAATTGAGAATATTGGGTTAAATGTGATGTTAAATTGAGCTTGGATTGTGGATTTCACACTTTTGAGAGTATAGTTTGGATTATGATTGGATAAATTGGGTTGTCGATTAAAATTCTCGCTGGGTTGGTAAAATTTGGAAAAATTATCATTGAATTGAATTTGAATACCACATTGTGAAAATTTGAGCTAATGAGATCAATTATGAGAAATTGAGTTTTTCGACATGTAGTGAGTACATGTGTGACAGGTGAAAATCATGTGCAATAGTTGAGGGACCAATATTATTGAGCATTTATGTTGTAAATATTGAGGTGAATTGTGAATTAATGTGGGCTTGATTAGCTCCTCAGTGAAAGATCGAAAATTTGCACAAGAATGGGTGCTTGACTCCCTCGGTTTAATATCCGAAAATGTGGTGAATTGCCCTATTCCTTCATATGGTGTTCCCAAAAAGGTGTGCAATTATATGTAATAATAGGTGTTGAGCTAATGTGATATGATTGGATTGTATTACTAGATGAGTAATTTAGTTATAACAAAATGTTATGAATTTAATTATGAAGATTCGATAAACGGTTATCTTGTGAAATGTGGGTATCTTTTGGGTTTGGAAGTATGGATATAGAATAGTTAATAGAATAACAAGTATGTTTATGTAGGTTGTTAGAATCCTATTGAGTCTTGACTCACGTTGTTTGTATAACTATTTTTTAGGCGCCAATGACAAATTCATGCCATGAAGAATGATAGCATGCTTGGATATTTTGTTACTTTTTGAGTAGTTTGGAAAAGTTGGATTAATGTGTGTTTTTGTGATTTGAAATGAAGAATAGTAAATTCAAGTGGCATGCTGATACGGTCATGTAATTAAAATCCTTGTTCATGAGCTCTTAATTTGGTATTGTAAGGCCCAAAGGTCAAGTTCTCTTGTAATTAAATATATTAGGATAATGTGTACCTTCAAGGAGAGGTTTTTGGATTCAATTTCTGATGAATTCTCATGTTTTTTGAAGAATGTTTATGTTAAATCCTTGGGCTTGAAGGTTTGAGGTTTATTTCCTATCAAATTTTATGTTTTTTCAAGGCCTTAGTACATTATCTTTGTATGAAAATGGGTTTGGATTGGTGTGGATTCAAAATCTAGAAAACAAAAATCAATTTTGGTGTCGGACAACTTGAAGGTTCGCTCGAGCGGTCTATCGGGTGATCATGGGTTGGTCTTAACTTCTTGTTGCAGGTTTAAGATGCTGAAAGTAGTCCCAAACTGCTTGACGGATCACTCGAGCGGTCTATCGAGCGGTCTTTTTCACTTGTTAAAAATTATTTTCTTTAAATATGGGTATTTTCCTCATTCGGACTCTAAATTGGGTCATTCTTGTGATTAAATTGAAGCTCCGAAAGTCTTCTTTCTAATAGTTCTAACCTTATATCAAAATAAGATTTGTAAAAATAGTTATGGCCTAAAATAGTAAGAGTATGTTAGATTTTCTCAATTATTTTTTGCACGTTTTTTGTCAAACTTCTTAGGAAACATTATTTTTTTATCACCGTTGGACCTTTTCATCAAACCTCTTACTCATTGAGCTATATATGTAACAACCCAATTTTTAAGTTTCTGGGTTGAGAACGTTAAATCAACTGAAAATTAGATTTTTAAATTAGGGTTAGATCAAGAGTAAGAATCTTGGAGGATTAAGCTTAGAACCAACTCTCAAAATTGAAAACCTTAAAGAAGAAAAGACATCTCCTAATCCTAGAACCTCATAAGGAAATAGAGAATTACAATTTGATCAAAGAAGAATTAACAAAATTTCAAAAGTGACTCAAATCGAAGACATACACAAATAAGAGGGTTCTAAGTACAAGGAATAGAAAAACTAAGTTCCAACTCAATAATTAAGAAGAAAATTTACGCATAGGCTTAATATTTTATAATTTTTAATAATTGCACGTTTAACCCCAAATTTTTAGATAATTACACTTTTAACCCAAGACACCCCATAACTGATAAATCCGGACTAAGCTACACATCTATTATGAAAATACTATAAATTTTTTCCATAATCACTCTAGAAGTCATCAACATTCTTAGTCCTAACAAATTACACGCAAGTCCCTCAATTCTCTCTATCTGCACGAAAGGCTCCGAGGTAATCCTCAATATAATTTCTACAATAGATACTAACTCAAGAATAAATATATATAAAAGTACCCAATTTCAAATTACGAAAATTAGCGACGAAAACCTACAAAGACTAGAACTCCAAAATTAAATTAGGACGGGAACAAAACCCTAAGATTCAAAGTAAAATCCTACATAATATTAAGTTATCTAATACTGAATTCTAGAAACCAAAAATCATAAACAATCACAAACTTATAAATTAGTCAAATAAGATAGAGAAATTACGAAAAAGTCAAACAGATCCCAAATGTAATTTTACACATTCTTTTAATCAAACAAAAATGAAACCCTAAGACATAAGGTTTAAACCACAAACCTTTGAGGCAGTTGACATCAAAAATTTAAAACCCTTAAACCACATAAAATTATAGGATCACAGTACTATAACTTGACCCAAGAAAATCATGAATCATGAAAAAAATTAGAAATAGGGCCCAAATAAAATTACAAAGCCCAACTCTTTTAATTACGCCCAAACCGTAGTATTAGCGACTGTTAGCCGACAAGATCTTATGTCGCTGGAAAGACGAAAACCCTAACTCAACCCGAAACCCTAATTTGATCCAAAAATCCTAAAGAAGACCAAATACTCATAGACAAAATCCTAATACTCAGAGAAGACTCTTAACATCCTAAATTAAGTAAATAACATGAAATATAATGTTAAAAATCAAAATTTCTCATAATTAGGATAAAATGACTATTTTGCCCCTAGTACAGCAAAAAGTCCTAAAAATTTAAAATTTAACACATAGATACCATAAATTAGATATTTAGATACAATTAAATAAAAAAAGACAAAATAACAATAAAAATGACAAAATTCCCTTGCATGGCAGACCACATTGGGATGTGTGCACAAAAAGTCACTTTTTACCTTTTTAAACTTAAGAATGAGAAAAAATTGTACAAATTAAGTATTATTTTAATTTAATATTTTTTATACAAGTAATATACATATAATATAATAATATAGGTTAACAAAAGCAAACAAATAATTATTTAAAATCTCTACACAATAAATAAATCAAAAAGTTAATTCTAATCAAACTAACTTAATTTAGCTTAAAAGCTTACACCTATTTAATTAATTGCTATCAAAATTATAATAAATCATGAAAAGACTAAATT
>JAULJZ010162526.1:0-51103 GCA_032270985.1 Heliamphora pulchella
CATAAAATAAAAAATTAATTTTATTAAAATAAAATTAAATACTAAAAATATAATTTTCAGTATATCAACCCTAACAACCTACTATTTCTGGTTTCGGAATTTCTGTTCTAAGGCCAACCAAACAAGCCTATACAAGATTTGAGAAGGCGTAAAACACATCTATACATGCTGTTCTACAATGCCGAAACATAAATCATGCATTAGTGATATACATAACATGAAGGAAAACACGTCAACATATATATATATATATATATCAAAAACAAAGCAGTACAGGGTCTCAATAATGTAATATTTATGATATGTAAATATGAATGAATAGTTAGAATATTTTCCTTATCTGTACTTATGTATGTTACAACGTGTCAAGAGGACGAGGCGTCACAATATAACACCTAATACAATTTTAGGTTAAGAGATAGACAAATCAGATAATTACGACAAGGCAAGATTAAATAAGAACAAGTATTCAGGTGTGTGATGCAAATGAATGTGATGCAGGTGCCCCTCTCGGTATATATCCAAGATCATGACATAAATTCCACGTTGGGAATTTCAGAGTAGACTTTTTAGGAATTTGATTACTAAACCTATTCTCGCCATGTTGCAAAAGGTAAATTCTCACCTTAGTTTCATGCCTCAGCTGTTTTACTCAATGGCAATGGCGTGGGGGCAGGCTAATAACATATTTATCCTCTGACCAACCAAAAAGGCATACAAATCCAACCTTTAGGACAAGAATGCTTGTTTGGCGTCAACCCAAAGTCTAAATTACCAAAATAAAAAGGCTTGTGACCAACCCATGGTGCCTAACCCTTTTCATAATAAACAATCTCCCAAACTATTTTTCAAAATTGGCAACTAGGGACGCCCTAAGTTCAGGACCACAGAAGGAATGATTTTCACATTACCCAACCCACAATGACAGGTACAAAAGGGACTCTGATATGCCAAGATGCAAGTATGGTTATGCTCATAATGTACAACATGCGTCTCATGTATAATGATATATAGCATGGCATCTAAGCATGGTGTAGTATAAGATATAACTCGTTAAAGTATGGAGTACAAGCATATAAAATATAGGCTATAATTCACAAGAGATGGACTTAACTTAGCGGCATAGATTCTAATCATCAATTAATCATATTCATATACCAATCATCCAACATAATTCAATTAAAGTCTATATTTTTAAGTCCCACAATATGACATGCCACTATACACTTAGCCAAATTAAAGTAAATGTCCAAGTGTCAAGTTAAAAATCATAACAATGTTTTGAGGTACCTAGATATGGAGCTAGGTTCTGATTTTTGGACATAATTTAAATAAAACGATTTCCTACAACTCTTATATTTAACAGTATGCTCAAATCCTAGGGTGAATGGGTAATTTGGCTCATTTAAGAGAACAATTCAGCACTTTATAAAGAAAAGTACAGAATTTAGGCCTTAGTTGGTCCCATCTTTGGGACTTTAAATCAAGGGCTATGGTCTAATTGTTGGAAATGTTCTAGTCTAAGATGTACTCTACAAGTTTCATATTTAGGACTAAGACTAGTTGTTTGGAACAAATTAAAGATTTTGGCCAATAAAATAAGTTCAATCAGCTATAAAAGGTTCAGCAGAACTGGATTTCAACAGGGAACGCATAAACCTTTTGGGGGACCATCCGAGGGTATCTAGGGCTGAGTTTTGGTCAATAAATTGTTTGATATATTGTCTACACTTTTCATGAAAATCACTTTTTGATTTAGTCACTAGAAACATAGGTTTTAGATCATGAAAAAACATGTGACAGAGAGCTTTGTCAGTCACAAATCTACAACAGTGATTTTGACGAGGCTTTTAACCTATCAAAACTCCATATTTTCTGCTTATGTTCTGTGGAAAGCACGATAAACATGTTGGCTACAAGTTTTACGTTTTAACCTAAGCTCAGATCTCATTCTAACCTAGGATTTTTATGTATGCGATTCAGAGTAGTCAGAATCTAACACTCTTTAGTGAAAATGGTATATCTCGAGCTCTACCAAATGAAATGACTTCAGACTAATATTGTATGAAATATAACTTCAAAATCTAGGCCTGGACGTAAAAATCATACTTAGATCATTGTTCTACAATTAGTTATGACAGATCAAAGTTCGGGAAAGAAAGTCAAAACAACCAGAAAATTAGGCCCTTTATGGTTTTGGTGTCTTAGCTCATGATATGTTAAGATTTAGTTTCTTTTCTTTGCATGCATGTACTTTATATATATATATATATATATATATATATAAAAATTACAGAACATATACAAGTTGTTAAAGTCAACAATAGCCACATGCAACCACACCTAATGTCATACTAAACACAAATAGCCCATATTCTTTCATCACAACGCCTTTTTATTTGATATTTTGATCCTTATTCTTGTTTATATTTTAAGAGATGAGTTGAAAAAGATTTTTGTGTGAGATTAATAGATGGCTTTAGGGGTTTACTTACCTTAGAAAGATTAGACAATGGTGAAAGGTATGCTAGGACTTGGCTTTAGAAGATCTCTTAGCTCCACCTTGGATCCTTCTCCTTCTTTCTCCTTCTTCTCTCTCTTGGAATGCTTAGGATATTTTTTGGACTCTCTCCCTCACCATATGCTGAAAATATGAAGAGGAGAATGAGGCCTTGGTTGTGTTTTTATAGAAAAATTAGTAATGAAAACAATTACTAATGTGTAAACTTTAATTTAATTTTTTTCAATTTCCATTGGTTGCATGGGAGGCGGGATGCTTTTAAGACTTACAAATTCAGATTTTGGGCAGTGGGGGTTCGGCTAGGGCTGTTTGGGATAGACCAAAATCTGATCTTGAATTAAATTAGGGTTTAAATTATGTTTTGGTACCATTTTGTGCATGAAAATGCCTAAAATATTAATTTTGTGTATCTTTGTGGTTTCTTAACCTACTAAAACCTATTATTTTAGTGTGTTTATGATTAATTTAATATTATCATGAATTATTTTAATTTTTATAGCAATTAATTAAATATGTGTAAGTTATTAAGTCAATTTAAACTAGTTTGTCAAGAATTGACGTTTTGACTTATTTGTTGTGTAGAAACGTTAAATAATGATTTGTTTGCTTTTGTTGATCTATATTATTATATTATTATGTATATTACTTATTTAAAAAATCTTGAGTCATAATAATATTTAATTTGTACAATTTTTTCTCATTTGTGAGCTAAAAAGGCAAAAAGTGACTTTTTATGCACAAATCCCAACGTGGCCAACCATTCAAGGGTATTTTTGTCATTTTTGTTGTTATTTTTCTTTTGTTACTTAATTGTATCTAAATGTATGATTTAGGGTGTCCATATGAAAAAATTTCGATTTTAACTCTTTTTACTGTACTAGGGGTAAAATGGTCATTTTACCATAATTATGAGAATTTTTTTATTTTTAACCTCATATTTCGTGCTATTTACTTAATTTAGGATGTCACGAGACTTCTCTAAGTATTAGGGCTTCTCTTCTGAGTATTTGGTCTTTTTAGGATTTTCGGGGTTAAATTAGGGTTTTCGATTTAATTATGGTTTTTTATTCTTTCAGTGGCCTAAGATCTCATTGTCTAATCGTCACTATTATTAGGGTTTGAGCCGGGCCGTTACAATATACCCCCCTAAAAATAAATTTTGTCATCGAAATTTCATATTGTACCTCAATTTGCGAATAGCTGGGGATGACTTGTCCTCATAGCTTCTTCTCGCTCCCAGGTTGATTCTTCAATTCCGTTGTGCCTCCAAACAACTTGAACGAGCAGGATGGTCCTTCCTTTAAGAATCTTGTCGCGTTATTCGATTATCTTTACTGGTTGTTCTTCGAAGGTTACATCTTCATCAACATGGAGTTCCTCCCAATCCAGAATGTGAGTAGAATCAAGTTCGTACTTCCTCAGCATTGACACATGAAAAACATTACGAACACTGGCAAGTTGCAGTGGTAGAGCCAAACGATGTGCCACTTTCCCAACCTTGGCCAGAAATACATGATCTCCTACTTCAAATTGTAGTGGTCACCGTTACTGATCGGCGTAGCTCTTTTATCTGCTCTGAGCGGTGGCTATTCATTGCTGAATGAGTCGGATCTTCTCGGTAGTCTTTTGTACAAGGTCAGGTCTAAGAAGCGCGTTTTCTCCTGCTTCAGTCCAACAAATCGGCAAACGACATGGTCTTCCATAGAGGGCTTCATATGGCGACATGCTAATGCTGAATTGATAGCTATTGTTGTAAGAAAACTCGACCAATGGTAAGTGTCTTTCCCAATGTCTCTTAAAGTCTATGACGCAAGCTCAAAGCATGTCTTCTAGCATTTGAATTGTGCGTTCAGATTGTCGTTCGGCCTGTGGGTGAAAAGCAGTGCTGAATTAAAGCTCCATTCCTAGAGCAACTTGTAAACTTTTCTAGAATCATGAGGTGAAATGTGGATCTCGATCTGACACGATGGACAACGAAATTCCGTGAAGATGTACAATTTTCTAAATGTACTTCTAACTCAGGGTTTCCACCTTTTCGAAAGTTTGAACTGGTAAAAAATGTGCATGTTTGGTGAGACAATCCACGATTACCCAGATAGCGTCGTGTCCTGTTGGTGACCTTGGTAGTCCAGAGACAAAGTCCATGGTGACGTGGTCCCACTTCCACTGAGGTATCTCCAGGGGTTGAAGGGTTCCTCCTAGTCTTTGGTGCTCGGCCTTTAATTGCTAACAGGTAAGGCATTTGGCTACGAAGTTTACTACATTATTCTTCATGCCATTCCACCAATAGTCTCTTCAAATCTTGATACATTTTTCTTCCTCCGGGGTGGACAGCAAAATGTGACTAGTTATGCTCTCTCAGAATGTCTCTCCTTAAATCCTCGACATTTGGTAGGAAAAGTCGTCCTAGGTATGTCAACTGCCCGTGGCTATTAACTACCCAACCTGGCTTTGATTCCTTTGCGATCAAATGCTTTCAAATGAATTCGGACTCTTGGTTATACTTTTGAGCTTCCACGATTTGCTTACAAAGATTTGTTGTTACCACAATTAGACAAAACTAGTTTTCATCCTCTAATTCTGATGGTTGAAGTCAAAACTCATCGAGCATCCCTACCATGTCACATTCTCTTGATGCTATACAAGCCACCGTGCTTCTCGTCTTCCGACTAAGGGCATCAGCCACCACGTTAGCCTTGCTTGGGTGATAGGCCAATGTAAATTGGTAATCGTCTATACACTCCATTTAGCGGTGTTGTCTCATATTGAGGTCCTTTTGGGTGAATAGATATTTCAGGCTTTTATGCTCGATAAAAAGCTCGAACTGTTCTCCATATAGATAATGCCCCCATAACTTCAGTGCGAACACCACTACTGCAAGCTCCAAATCGTGGGTAGGATAATCCTGCTATGAGGTTTCAATTGCCTTGACCCGTAGGCTACCACCCTGCTGTTCTGCATCAGTACGCATCCTAGACCATCTTTTGACGCATCATAATACACCGTGTACCCAACTTCTCGTTCGGGTATGATCAGGATTGGGGCACTGGTCAACCTTTTCTTAAGCTCTTGGAAGGCCGTCTCAACTTATCACCCCACTCAAACTTCACCCTTTTCTGTGTTAATCTCCTTATTAGACGTGGCAGTTTCGAGAAATCTTGGATAAATCTTCGATAATATCCTGCTAGTCCAAGAAAACTACGAACTTCAAAAATATTCCAAGGTGGCTTCCACTCCAAAACAGCTTCTACCTTGACAGGATCCACAGCTATCCCCTCCTTAGACACCACGTGCCCCAAAAATTTCATTTCATGTAACCAAAATTCACACTTGCTTGCCTTAGCATAGAGTTGTGAATCCCGTAACTTCAGTAAGACAATTCTTAATTGCTACTCATGTTCTTTCTCAATTTTGGAAGACACCAGGATGTTGTCTACAAAGACAACTACAAACTGATCGAGGTAGGGCTAAAAAATTTTATTCATCAGACACATGAAGACTCTTGAGGTATTGGTTAAACTAAAGGGCATGACTACGAATTCGTAATGTCCATATCGTGTCCTGAAGGCTGTCTTTGGTATATCCTCCTCCTTAACTCGAAGCTAATGATATCCTATGCTAATGTCGATCTTTGATAAACAAGCTGATCCCTGTAGCTAGTCGAAGAGATCATCTATGCGGGGTAGGAGGTATCAATTCTTAATTGTTACTTCGTTCAACTGATTGTAGTCGATACAAAGGCGGAAGGTTCCATCCTTTTTCTTGACGAACAACGCTGGTGCTCCCCACGGTGACGTACTTGGGCGAATAAAACTTTTACTGAGCAATTTCAAAAGTTAGTCCATTAACTTCTTTAGTTTGGTAGGAGCCATTTGGTGTGCTGCGATCGAAATCAGTGCAGCTCTAGGTCGGAGCTCTATTGAGAACTCAATCTCACGATGCGGGGGTAATCCAGGTAGTTCTTCTGGAAATACATCTTTGTACTCACACACGACTCGTGGTAACTCGGGGGTTAATGAGACGTTTGTACTAACAAGCAAACATGTTAATCTTCCTATGAAGTTAATCGATTTGCAACTTTTTGCACTACTTAGGGTTAAGATTTCGCGTCGTTCTCCCTGAATTCATACGGTAGTGCCGTCCTCCACTTACACTAATAACTTCTTCTGTCGATAGTCAATGATAGCACGGTGCCCAAAGAGCCAATCCATTCCGAGGATCACATCATTCCTATTAAAATCCATGACTCGTAGGTCGCTTGTCATAAGGGTGTTGGTTATTTGTAACGTGCATGTTTTACAGATGAAAGGCTTGACTTCCTAAGGGTGTGACGACACTTAGGGTCTAATCTAATGGCTCGAGTTTCAAGAGCAAGAACTTCATACAGGATAGTGATATAAAGAGTGGGATGCTCCAGAACCAAAGAGTACTTTCACTAAGATATTAAATAACACAAACATACCTTGTATGACACGGGTGTCTTCCATCTCCTCTTATTGCAGAGCGAAAACGCATCCTCCCATTGGTCAGTTTTCGTTATTATGCTTAGTGTTTCCAGTCCTCAATCCGTTACCCAAACCTCTTTGGGGCCTCTGATATTTTTTGACTGGTGGTCTTCCCCTTCTGTTTTGCTGATGAGTAGCTAGCCTGGTGACCTTAACTTGTTACGGGTACCTAGGCAACTGGTTTTGGGGTTGCCTTCAATGTTGGAGTTGGTTGTTTAGATTTCTCTGCCTTAGGCGCGGGCACTCATTCCTCTTATGTCCTGCTTAGCAACATTCAAAGCATACTACAGATGTTGCGGAGGGATCCCTTGGTCGCCATTATTTGTTGTTCTACTAGTACGATTTCTTAGGGACAAATACTTGGTTACTCTTCACAGGCACTCCTGAGCTGGTGCTTCCCTCCTTTTGGCTCCATATCTTTCTTGTATTCGCCAGATTAGTTTCAGCTAACAAGGCGGCGCATATCACCTAGGTGTAGGTTGGAAGCTGCAAACAAATCACTCTTGCCCGAATGGATGGATCAAAACCCAACTCGATCTTTTGTGCTTTTGATTCCTCGTCTGGTATAATGGTTATGGCAAAAGGACTTAATTTCTCGAAGCGATTTACGTATTGAGTCACGATCATTGACCCTTGTTTGAGTTCCAAAAATTCGTGAACTTGCCCTTGATGGAAAGAGGTTGGGAAATATTTTTCCAAAAATAGATCTTTGAACTGTTCCCAAGTCAGAGCTGCTACGTCCTGGGTGTTATTGATCATATTCCACCAGTGATCAGCTTCTCCCTCCAACAAATGCGCTGCCAAGGCCACTCGATCAGCCTCATCTTGAACTCCCATAGAATTGAATAACTTCTTAACTGCCCTCAGGAATTCTTTCACCTATCTCGGCTCTACTCCTCTAAATGTCGAGGCTCGCTACCTTCCCATCTCTGACAGAAACCATGCTTGGTCACACACATGTGGATGATTAATGCTAGCGGGCAGTTCCCATAAAACTTGAGCCAACCTTGGTACCTCATTATCTGTTGGTCCATTAGCATGTCAATTGTTTGGTCTTCTACCAGCCATTCTAAAATAAAGAAAAGAAGAAGAATGTTATGGTTCTGAAGATTGTTCTAGTTCTTGATTACTTCTTATGTTTTGGGATTTTGTAGCGTTAAGTTGAGGTTTACAGAACTACTTGTAGAGATTTCAACAGCAAACGTTTGCATTTTATTCCAACTTATAGCCAGTACATGTTTGTCAAAAAGTCCACATAGTACACATACAATCTTCGATTTAAAGAGAAAAGTACAATGCCTAGCATGCCAAAATCTAAACAAACAAATGTGGGTAGAAGTGACAAATGATAGGTTCACGCTCCCAAGTCGCTTCACTTATGTTATAACAACACCACTGTACTTTGACATGCCAGGCGTTGGTTGGTCCCATCTGCATCCGGTTGGTTATGGCTGTCGAAATCTCTCTGTATGTCTCAGAGTCATCAAAATCAATAGCTGAGTCATGTGGGTCGATAATTCTCTTCTCGTCTTTTGGTCAACGGGGTTGCATTCATTTTATAGTTAACATATCTCCAAGTTGCGCCTTAAATCGAAAAGGAAAGTCCAGGCAGTAATGATTTTGGCTGCATTTCTCAATCACTCGTAAGGGCCCCATATAGCAAGGAAAGGCCTCTGGTTTTCTCCATGTGCACATATGATCCGGGAAAATTTTGGCGTACACCCGATCTCCTACGTGGTAACCTTGGCATTTTGGGCGGCCGTAGTAAATAGCGGTATCAACAGTCTCGTCCTTGTCAGACTCGAGCAGAGGTGCCTCAAGCTGATCATATGGGAAAGTAGTCGTCCTCATCATTGTTATCTTCTTCATCATCATCGTCGTCCTCATCCTCTTCATCATCATTGGCATTTTAATTTGCCTAGTTCGGTTCTTCGTCCGCATCTATCTCTTCATTCTCATCCTATGGGATTGCCTGCCAATCTTCCGGGAAAGCCCAAGCTAAGGGGATGGCATCAATATGGTCTTGTTCCTCCATCGATACCTCTTATGGGTCTTCTTTTGGGTTGGAGTCTTCTGGGCTAGGTGCTTGCCACGATTCTCCAGCTGGTTTAGCGTTGGATGCCATCCTAATAAAAGAAAGATTAGGTGAAAGAATCTTAAGGTAAAAGTTTTAAGTTGTTAAAATTATAAGTGATAAATTAAAAATATAGACACTCTACAGAGCTTCTACGCTACATAACTCAAAGTCTCCCATTTCCCAAGGCCTAAAGGTTCATTAAACCTATGCTCTGATACTAACTGTGACGCCCTATCTTTCGGGCACGTCGAGACGTACATAATTATAATTAAAAAAAGTATTCTAGCCATTCATTCATAGTTACATATAATAGGTACCACCTCATTAAAAGTTTAGAACTGTTCAAATACATAGCGAATACAGTTTCTCCAAAGATTCAACAAAATTACAATGAGCCCGTGGAAACTGAACAAAATGAACAAAAGGGGTGAACTTAAAATTCTTCAACTTGCATTGTCGGGGTCGGCTGGCTCCTGCCACTCACCTTATTCTTCAAAACTTCCTTCTCCTTCGAGTGGGTCTTCCTTAAAAAGTTTTTCCTCCTCACCTGTGGCACGAATGCTATGAGCCAAAGCTCAGAAGCAAACTCCCTAAACTTTCTAACCTAAATTCATAACAAAATATTCTACAACGAATACCATATGACACCCAATATAATTTAAGGTTAAGAGATAGATAAATTTGACAATTACGACAAGGAAAGCATAAACAAGAACAAGTATACAGGTGTGTGATGCAATTGAATGTGATGTAGGTGCCCCTCCAGGTATATATCCAAGATCATGATATAAATTCCACATCGGGAATTTCAGAGTAGACTTTTTGGGAATTTGATCACCAAACCTATCCTCGCCTCGTTGAGAAAGGTAAACACTCTCCTTGACTTCATGCCTCAGCTGTTTTACTCAATGGTAATGCCGTGGGGGCAGGCCAATAACATCCTTATCCTTCGGCCAACCAAAAATGCGCACAAATTTCACCTTTAGGACAAGAATGCTCGTTTGGCGTCAACCTAAAGTCTAAATTCCCAAAATTAAAAGGCTAGTGACAAACCCATGGTACCTAACCCCTTTCATAATAAACAATCTCTCAAATTATTTTTTAAAATTGGCAACCAGGGACGCCCTAGGTTCAGGACCACAGAAGGAATGATTTTCACATAACCCAACCCACAATAACAGGTACAAAAGAGACTCCAATATGCCAAGATACAAGTATGGTTATGCTCATGATATACAACATGCATCTCATGTACAACGATATATAGCATGGCATCTAAGCATGGTGTAGCATAAAGTATAACTCATTAAAGCATGGGGTACAAGTATATGAAGTACAGTCTATAATTCATAAGACATGGATTTCACTTAGCAGCATGGATTATAATCATCAATTAATCATTTTTATACACCAATCGTCCAACACAATTCAATTAAAATCTATATTTTTAAGTCCCATAATATGACATGCCACTATACATTTAGCCAAATTAAGGTAAATGTTCTAGTGTCAAATTAAAAATTATAACAGTGTTTTAGGGTACCTAGACATGGAGTTAAGTTTTGATTTTTGGACAACAGTTAGATAAAACTATCTTTTACAACTTTTATGCTTAACACTAAGGTCAGATCTTAGGGTAAATGGATCATTTGGCTCATTTAAGAGAAAATAATTCAGAATTTTACAGAGAAAAGTACAAAATTTGGGCCTCAGTTGATCTCAGCTTTGGGTCTTTAAATCAAGGATTATGGGTCTGATTTTTGGATATGTTCGATTTTAAGGTGTCCCCTACAAGTTTCATGTTTAGTGCTAAGGCTAGTTGTTTGAAACAAGTTAAATATTTCGGCCATTTTCTAAATTGGGTTCAGTCAGCTATAAAAGGTTCTGCAAAATTGAGTTTCATTAGAGAATGCATAAACCTTTTTGGGGACCATCCAAAGGTATCTAGGGCTAAGTTTTGGTCAATAAATTGTTTGATATATTTCCTACACTTTTCATGAAGACCAATTTTGAATTTAGTCACTAAAAACTTAAGTTTCGAGACATGCAAAAACATGTGACAGAGAGCTTTGTCAGTCATAGATTTTCAACAGTGATTTTGAGGAGGGTTTTGACCTATAAATTCTCCATATTGTAGGCTTATTTTTGGTGGACAGCATGATAAAGATGTTGGCTACAAGTTTCATGTTTTAACCTAAACTTGGTTCTCATTCTATCCTAGGGATTTTATGTCTGCAACTCAGGGTGGTCAAAATCTAACATTTTTTTGTAAAAATGGTACGTCTCGAGCTCTATCCAATGAAACCACTTCAAACCAATTTTGTATGGAATATAACTTCAAAATATAGGTCTAGACTTAAAAATCATACTTAGATCATTGTTCTACAATGAGTTATGACATAACAAAGTTTGGGGTAGAAAGTCTAAATAACCAGAAAATCAGGCCATTTAGGGTTTTGGTGTCCTAGCTCATGATATGTTAAGATTTAGTTTTTTTTCTTTGCATGCATGTACTTTATACATATATATATATATATATATATATATATATATATATCAAAGTTCTAGAACATATGCAAGTTGTTAAACTCAAAAATATCCACATGCAACCACATCTAATGTTATACTAAACACAAACAGCCCATATTCTTTCATCATAACGCCTTTTTATTTGATATTTTGATCCTTATTCTTGTTTATATTTTAAGAGATAAGTTGAAAAAAAATTTTTGTGTGAGATTAGCAGATGGTTTTAGGGGTTTACTTACCTTAGAAAGATTTTATAATGGTGGAAGGTAGATTAGGACTTGGTTTTAGAAGATCTCTTAGTTCCACCTAGGATCCTTCTCCTTATTTCTCCTTCTTTCTCTCCTTTTCTCTCTTGGAACACTTAGGATATTTTTTATACTTTCTCCCTCACTATATACCAAAACTATGAAGAGGAGAATGGGGCCGTGGTTGTGTTTTTATAGAAACACTAGTAGTGGAAACAATTATTAATGTTTAAGCTTTAATTTAATTTTTTCCAATTTCCATTGGTTACATGGGACGTAAGATGCTTTTGAGACTTACAAATTCAGATTTTTGGAAGAGGAGTTTTGACTAGGGCTGTTTGGGACAGACCCAAATCTGATCTTGCATTAAAATAGGGATTAAATTATATTTTGGTACTACTTTGTGCATAAAAATGCTTAAAGTATTAATTTTGTATACCTTTTTGGTGTCTTAACCTACTAAAACCTATTATTTTAGTGTGTTTATGACTAATTTAGTATTTCCATGAGTTATCTTAACTTTTTTTAGCAATTAATTAAATAGCTGTAAGCTTTTAAGTCAATTTAAACTAGTTTGTCAAGAATTGACTTTTTGACTTATTTATTGTGTGGGAACTTTAAATGATGATTTGTTTACTTTTGTTGATCTATATTATTATATTATTATATATATATTACTTGTTTAAAAAGTCTTGGGTCATAATAATACTTAATTTGTATAATGTTTTCTCATTTATGAGCTAAAAGGGCAAAAAGTGACTTTTTATGCACACATCCCAAGGTAGCCGGGCATTCAAGGGTATTTTTGTTATTTTTATTGTTATTTTATCTTTTGTTGTTTAATTGTATCTAAATTTATGATTTAGGATGTCCATGTGTAAAAATCTAGGTTTTTAAGACTTTTTGCTGTACTATGGGCCAAATGGTCATTTTACCCTAATCATGAGAATTTTTTATTTTTAACCTTATATTTCATGCTATTTACTTAATTTAGGATATCACGAGACTTCTTTGAGTGTTAGGGCTTCTCCTCTGAGTATTTGGTCTTTTTATGATTTTTCAGGTTAAATTAGAGTTTTCAGTTCATCCAGCGATCTAAGATCTCATTGTCTATCCATTGCTATTATTAGGGTTTGAGCAGGGTCGTTACAGATTTCATACTTTTACCAAGATGCTTCTCCACTTTCGCCTTGAATTTTTAAAATTTTTCAAAACATTCAGACTTATGGTACATTAGGTAAATATATCCATACCTTTAGTCATCAATAAAACTGACGAAGTACTCAAAGTCACCTCTAACCCGGATAGTTATAGGACCACACACATCAGAATGAACTAATTTTAACGGTTCTTTAGCTCTATAGCCTTTGGCCGGGAAGGGCCTCTTGGTCATCTTACCCTCTAAGCAGGATTCACAGACTAGAAGTGCCTCCACTTCCAATGAACTCAAAGATCTATCTTTTACCAGTCTATTTATTCTTTTTTGATTAATATGACCCAAGTATAAGTGGAAAAGAAACATTTGGCTCATTAAGAAGGAAACTTTCTCTTATATGGTAAATTAGATGTGCTATTCAATTTAGTTAGTTGCAGTATATGAGAGATTGGAGTAATAACATAATGATTATCCACCAATGTACCAAAACAGATAACCTGTTTATTATCTTTAATAACCACAGAGTTATTAAAATAAATCAAATATCCGTCTTTAACCAATCTAGAAATAGAAACTGAGTTCTTTCTAATGAAAGGTACATAAAGAAATCTCTCAAATATTAAAAGCCGATCTCTACTAAAACTGAGAGTGATATCTCTTACTGCAACTATTGTCACCTTTGTATTATTGCCCATATGTAAGTAAATCTCCCCATCACTAAGTTGTCGGGTTTCCTAGAACTTCTGTAATGAATTGCAGACATAATTAGTGGCTCTCGTATCTACACACCATGTACTGTAGATAACACCGCTAAATATGTTTTCACAACCAGTGAAAAGAAATTATTCTATTTGTTCAGCTTGCTAAGATAAACTGGACATTACTTTTTCCAGTATCTTGTTTGGTTGTAGTAAAAATATCTGTCTTTTGGTTTTTTTACACCAATTCGTGGCCCACTAGCTATTCTGAAAATCGTGTCACCTTTTTCTTCTTCATTCCTTTAGCCTAGAGGAATAACCCTTTTCAGAAACAAACACATTTCCTGGCATTAAAGGAATACCCCTGGTAGTTAAAGTTACATCCAAGTTATATTTCTAGTCAACAAAATTCGATCCCGTTAGTTTGTTCTTTTTAAGTATATTATCCAGTAGATTGAAGGTCATTTTAATTCTGAGAATGACATAATTAAAAATAACCGTTAATTATGACGAGCAAAATGTTGAAGTTATTTTAATTTGGTTCCCTCTACCATTTAAAAAAAAAATTGCTAGTAGCCTGGTACCCTGTGAATAGTATGCCTTGAAGAGAGGACGTTTACTATCCATCGTTTATCCAAACAGGCCAATTCCTGTTAATTTTACTATCTAGGCAACAGACCATGCCAAGTATATTTAAATAGCTAACATAGTTTTGGTCTAGCAAGCAATTGCAGTGGCTTAGATGGAGAGAATACTATTATTTATAACTAAGTGTTAACTACCACCTAATCTCAAATAAATTGCTTTGCAATGAACTCTTCAGATGGAGAAGTGATCAACACTAATAATTATTCAAAATTATCCCTAAAGGAGGTTCGTACTAGTTATATCGCAATTAATTTGTTCGATGGAGAGAAAGGTCTTACTGCCAACATGTAAAATTAATTAATATCGCCTACAAACTGGTGATGGAGACCGCGTGATTTATCTGTGAATAAATTCTCTCTCCCACTTATATTTTTTAAAAAAATTTAAGGGTTATAAAAACTCGTTTAATTAAAATAAATTTATTAATTTTGAAAATCACACGATCTGAAAGAATCCAAAACATCTTTCCGTGTATACGATTCCAAATATTTTGGTTTGCTAAACCATTTTTTCATGTTTTAATGTGTGTCAAATAAAATTCGATGAATGCACAATTTTTTCTTTAGTTTTACAGCTAGTTAGTGATTAAAGGCATTTAATTATTTTATTTTATGTTATATATTTTTCAAAAAATAATAATTTATTACGATTAAACATTTTTTTATTTAATTAATCCAAAATTCAGAATTAATTTTCACATTTTTCTAAGATATCCGATTTAATAAAAAATAATCTTAAACGTGTTATTTTATAAAAATAAAATATCTAAAGTTTTTCTATTTAATTAAAAAAATTAATTTTTTTATTACAAAATATTAATTAAAATCAAATTTCTGAATTAATTAAAATAAACAGTAAAAAAATAGATATACATCATCCATGCAATTTATATAAATAAAAATGCAAGATATGTATATATCCCGATTTTATAATCAAACAAAAATTCTATTGAGTTTCAGGTTCCTGTATGTAGATAAGCTTTTAGTCTTTCAATCGCTGTAGAAACCTGCTAATTCTTGTCAGAATCCAACCCAGACTCATCCACTAGCAGTGTTATAGATATACAACATATGCAGATCAAAAAATATTAGAAAACAACCGCAAGGAATCCAAATACCAGCCACCACGCCGGCTAAACCACCAGTTCGCTGCCAGCCTGTGTTTCCAAATTCCTAAAGCCATTCTGGACTCATTTGAGCTCCGTTTTCATCTTCATTTTTTCTAGAATGTAGCTAACGAAATATACTATTTGTCTATCAAAAAATGGTTGAAAATAGCTCAAAAAATAGGTTTCTATGGCCACCAAAACACAACAAACGCTGTTGCCTCGCAACAGCACTGCACCACCAACTTCCCGAGGCATTCCGTCCTCATTCGAACTCCATTTTCTCCTCCTTTTTTTGAAACACAGCTAACTAAATATACTATATGTTTATAAAATATACTGATTCAAAAACAACCCGAAAAACAACCATCAAAAGCCCGAGAAATCGCTACGCTGCACCGCCCCAGTCGCTGCTGTTGTGCCGCTTGTTTTAGCTTGTTCTGTGGTTGTTTTGGCTTCCATTTTTCACTGATTTTAGCACTGATATCAAGCAATATGATGCCTCAAAAAATACATCAAAAATAATCCCGAAAAGCCTCGAAATGGAGTCCCAAAACTGCCCAATCAGCTGGCTATTGCCGCCGCCCATGCCGCTGCTTTTCAACTATTTTTGGTTTAGGTTTTTGCTATGTTTTTGAACTATTTTTTCAGCCTATTTTACTGCTATTTTGTGCCTAAAAAATTGCTCAAAACTTGTCCCGAAAAGTAGCAAAACCATCAAAAAATGGGCCCCGAGCCGCCGGCCAAAGTCGCCGCCCATGGGCTATTTTTGTTGTTGTTTTTGTTGCAATTTCAGACCTATTTTGCTGCTGTTTTTACTGCACAAAACCCATAGAAAACTTATAAAAAAAACCCATTTCAAAATTATGAAAAAACCGCTGCGATCCGTAGCCTGAACCACCCGAAATCACTGTCGGTGCCGCCGGTTATGCAGCCGTTAGTTCTTCATGTTTTTGGATATTCAAACATTTTCTTAAATATTCTAAATAATATTTAAAAATAAATAAAAGCTTTTACATCGAAAATCTATGTTCTGAAGGCTCACATTCGAATTAAAAAAACTTAAATTATTACGATCAACCCTCGTAATTAAAAAATAAATTATAATCATTATTCAACCATTCAATAAACCATTAATAAAATAATGATCATAAAATTGGGATTAAAACTCCTGCAAAACAAAGTTAGCACAGCTCTAAATCTACCTGGCCCCTCGATTAATCGTAAACATAATCAAAACGACTCTGATACCAATTGTTGGAGGTAAACTGTCAAGATCATTGATTTTGTAAACAATTTTTTAAAAAATAAAACTGGACGGACAATCACTAAAACAGGCTCCAGATAAATTTCTTTTTGATGTCGAACAATTAAAATAAAACTTGTGCCACCACAGTTAATTCAGATGAACACCTTTTGGTCGATTCTCCAACTACAAATTTTAATTTTCGAGTTGAAGCTCCGGTCAGACCTTCTACTGTATTTTCGATGCAATTCGCAAACGTAATGTGGGCTACGATACTTCGAGAACTAAAATCGACATAACCTAGACAACCTTAGTCTTGAAAAATAACTTTAGAATTTGGTTCAGCCTACCCGCATATTTACAGGGTTACAGCAGGTACTTGCGAATTAATTATGATTTAGACTTCTAGTGTAACCCAAATACCTATCTAACAGTTTCTACAATTATGAAAACCTCTCAGCGGTTTCTACAATTTTCATAAAATACTAAATTACAATTTACACCACTAAAGAACTGTAACTGCACTCTTAGTCATAATCTCAAGACCAATTTGCATTGAGCTCCTGTTATTAAATGCTTAACTCATCTCCCCACGTTAAGATTTTCGATACCTGCCAATTAAATTTAATTATTGACAATTTAATTTAATCGACATCTTTAAAATTCCTTAAGTCCTTTCGCTTAACTTATCTGACCGCTAGATAATCAAATCCACCTGTAGTATTTGGCCCGATCAAAACTTATAAACTTTCTTAAGATGGTATCGTCATTCCCAAATAATTGAGACGTGAATTTCGTCAATAATTAATATTCACTGTATAATTAATACCACTATCCAACGCACTGAGACTATAGACCCATATAAGATCGCACCCTCTAATGAATTAAAACAACGAGTATTAAATATAGGCAAATAATAACTATTTCTAGATTAAGAGCATAAGTATTCTTATAATAACCTTGGGGTGTGAATTAATTTATATAGTCAGTATAAAATTAATTATCCCAATATGGTTATATTCAATACACACAAGTGTACTAGCGCAGCGAGTCGGAATAATAGACAACACTATTAATAGTTCTCCGTAATCAAAATAAACCTACTAAAACTCTGTACTACAGGCATACCGATAGTTTATCCAATTCCATCTAAATTGTGAACAATAAATTATATTCCGCAAGAACCTATAATTTGGTCTTCTGTATGCAAATCGTACTCTGCACATCAGATTAAATACTGTACAGAATAAAGGACAACCATGCATAATATTAAAGAAATGATATAGCATACATTACTCATTAAGATTATCATAAAATAAAAAATTAATTTTATTAAAATAAAATTAAATACTAAAACTAAATAAAATTCATGATTTTCAGTATACAACCCTAACAATTTCTCCCCCTCCCCCATCGTCGTCTCGTTGTTATCACTTTCATCCCTTCCCACAAGGATTCAAAGGCCAACAATAGCTTTCACCAACAACGATATCTCACCTGAAGTTCTCGAACATAACAAATCTCTTGCATGTCACTGTAGAGTTCTTACAAAAGTGCATTATTGTGATTTTGGTAGACAATGACTTAGCACTGAATGTTTATCCATTAAGAACTGCCCAAAGACTAGGAATCTCCTTACAAGACCTTACTCTATCCAATAAAGGGGTTCGAGCTTATGATAATGCACGAAGAGTGGTTAGGAGCTTCATCAAGCCCCATATCGAGGTAGGACTAGCTATGGGCTCAAATATCCATTTTTTATTGATTTTTAAGAAAATGAGAACAAAACCAAATTAAAAAAACGAATATCCACAGAAATTTTGAGAAAAACTAAGATAAACAAAATAAAGCGACTATTCCATTTATATCATTGAAAGCAAGTTCTTGAACTAATGTACAACCCACACTGTAATGATTATTGTGTCTGATATTATATCCCAATTTTATGTAGTGGAGAACAGCTGTCACCAACATATTGAAAAGCAAATAGTAAAAGATACACTACAGTTTAAAGCGGGGAATATGTTTTCCACGCTTCCCACCTTTATTTTGAATTTCAAAAGAGGAATCTGAGGTCTCTGAATATTATATATTCAGATTTATGTAGTGGAAGATAACTGTAACCGATAAAGTAAAAAGTAAACAGTGAAAGTAAAAGTGTACAGTATAAAGTGGGAAATATGGGACCCACTTACCATCTTGAATTGTAAAAATGGGGACGCTTTTTCCTTACGCAGGATACTATTTATATAAAAATATATTATTTCTGCCACTGTTATCCTCGAAGAGGAATATTTCTTATATTCTACATATATTGCCAGACGTCCTATATTATTCCGGTGGCTTTTTTCAAGTGGTATTTCTGATATATTTGGCATTCAATGTTGTATAATCCTCTTACCTTTGCTAATTCTTCTGTTGGGAGACCTTAGCTTTGATATTAGCTCACTCTCTTCCTCGCACGCTAGAACAAATTTTGCCGGAACTAATCACTAGCTCTCTTCCAACAGTCCTACTTGCCACGTCAAGTAACGATCTACACACATTTAAATGAACTGACCGTAATTCACGGGATAATCTTCTAAGCAGTAAGATGGAAAATGTGTTACGTACTCCTTGTCCAACCATTAAATTGGCTTATATTCATCAATATTGGTTCATTTTTTGGGTAACTAATTGTAATATAAAAAAGAAAGAAAAAATATACATGTTTACAAAAGGCATACCCTAACTAGGTAATTGCGTAAATACCATACAGGAGAAATCATCTTAAAATCAAGTCAACCCAGGATAACACAGAAAAACCTAATAACAAATAAAAACCCAACAAGCAGGGGAATCCTAACTAAGAAAACACATTTCACGCATAACTTGTATGGATAGTGATACTCGACCTGTGCAGAGAGGTATGATTCCGTCGCAGGCGCGACGGCATTTGGAAAAAGACAAGGCTTAACACAATAATAAAAAGACCAGAACATGAACTTCTAATCAAATACAAGCCTTCATAAAATGGGTTAAACATAAGTTTTCTAGGGAGATACCATCCCAAGGGCATACATTGCTTTTAATACAATAAAACCTTAGTTCCCATCATAATATGTTTTACCGGGTACAAAAACTAAACAAAAGACAACAGGACCAAACAACGTCCGACATCAGCTTCAAAGACTACTCGACGACGCATGTGGTCGACCAACTCCTAGCCGTTTCTATTATCTGGAACCACAGAAGTTACAGGAGAGTACATGTAGCATTATCATGAACAGAGAAAGACAGTTAATTTAGTTGAAAATAACTGAAAATACTTTTTGAAAACATTTCATCACACTTTCCAACAAAAACACAAAACTGATGCATTTGCTTGAACATAAAAGATGTCATAGATTTTATAGAACTTTCTCAGTATGGCAAAGATATATTCCTAGCTCAACCTGTGGCGGCCCACTTTTCGGACACATCATTTAAAAGACTCTTTCTTTAATTACTTGTAAAAAAAGCATATATTTTTTTAAACATAAACCATCCATTTCACTTATAAGTAATTAACTCGACTTAAAAGAATAAGTTAAAGGAGGGAGAATTTAATATATCAAAAGAGAATTTCCAATATTACAAAAAGTGCATCAAAGTGTTGAAATTTAAAATATTACATTTCTAACTGATTTAGTAATTCTTTTGTGGTTTCTTCTCCTGCGCCGGGCAAAGTCCTGTGCTCCTTCTCGGTTGGGATTGTCTCCTTGTACACTTCTTCTTCACCTGACATTTAAATGCCGTGAGCTACACGCTCAAAGGAACAACTATAACCTAACTAACCTACCCATAAAAACACCAATACTTAACAATATGCATTCACGAGATACACAAAGATATATAATTTTCAATGCAAGGGATCAACCTAACCCACTATGTTCTCGTTGTCCATACTAGCAAATTTCTCGTTCTCAACTATGCACTAATAGTTGTAAGGGTTCAACCTAAAACCTCTATGTTCTCATTGTTCCCAATATCAAAAGTTGATGTTCTCAAACAATAGTTTCTTCCTCGGTTCTCACTCGAGAACCTAAACCCGATGGTTACACAATATCGCGTTAACTCTAACGAGCCTCAGCACCATGGTACCATACGTTCCCATACACTATATTCCCATACACCTTACCCCCCGCACATCATCCTTTCTGATTAGTAAACTCATACTTTGTACACTCGTACACGACTAAGGTTCAGTAAATTCATACTGGGTTAATAGCTATAATGTGCAGCTCACTGATAGTAAACTCATACTATAGTAAACTCATACTTGTACACTCGTACATGGATAAGATCTAGTAAACTCATATTTATATCAAAACAAGAAACAACTAATGACATAGCACGACTCATGATGTTATGGACCCTTCCGCAACTCCATATTACAATACACAACCCTCCCCATATCAAAATCCTAAGTTTGTTTTGAAGAATAAAGTTCGTTTGTTGTTCATCAATCGGTTCCCTATACGTGTACTAGGTTCACTACTCATGCTTCCTTTACAATATGTCTAACTACTTCTAAACATGCTTTGAGTACCATAATAACATCAACAAGTCTCATTCATGACAAGATATAAACATAATACAATCATTTATATACTTAAGCATTATTAATCGATTTCTTTAAAAATTCAACATCTTAAGTACTATTTGTAAAATTCATTTACCATACATAGAGATATTTGTTTGCCATGATATTTTATGAGGTAATAGATATAGATGTTAGGAACATTTAATATGTAGACAATTAAGCCAGAAGGTGTCTCTAAACAGGGGCAAGAATTCGTTGAAGATAAGAGGTCTAAAACAACACTGTTTGGTAAAATTGAGTTTTAAGAAAACCTGTCTGGTTAAATCACTCCAAATAAATTTTATATAAAAGATAACTCAAAGATCTCTCTCTGAACATAAAGCTTGAGCTTAGGAAATTTGTCTGGAATTTTCTAAAAATTGGCAAAGTGGACTATTTTTCTGCTCGTTTGGCATCAAAGCATAAAAATTATGTTTCGAAAACTTAGACTCCATTTTGGGTTCTACCAAAAATCATACATACTAAAAATAATCTCATGAAGTTCCAGTAAAAATAGATTTTGAAGAAGACACTTTTAAGTTCACCAAAAAATTGGGGTATGAGAAGAAAGGGGGCCTTTTCTTAGTTTTTTTCGGTAGATTTGTTCCTACTCTTGTTTAACTTATTTTTCGAGTCCATATAGGTTATTTAAAGTCTAAAAATAGTATATTATAGAGACTATAATATTTACATAACACTCTTATTTAACCCATAGAAAGAAAATAAAATACAAGGTGTTATTTCATGCACAACAACACTATCTACTATTCTATTCTTTTTGAACCTTCTTGTTTCAAATCTTGTTTATAGCTACTTAGATCATATTATTTTATTATAGAGAGGGGATAGAATAGAAAGGTAAAGCGAGTTGTAGGAGTTTCTACCTGGATGGTCTTGATTAAAGAAGATGGAGGACATAGTTTTAGACTTTCTTCCTTTATTTTCTTCCTTCTTCTTCTTCTTCTTCTTCTTCTTCTTGGGACTCTCTCTCTCTAGAATATCCTAACTTAACCGAAATACATGAGGGAGAATGGGTGGAAATGGCCTTTTATTTACAGGCTCATGGAAGAACTTCTTGTATAATTTTTAAGGAATTTTTGTGTAATTAATTAGAATAGGTTAGGAATTAAATTCATAATTATAGCCAAGTAGACTAATGTGTTGTCACTTGATGGATGATGAGAAGTTGGGAAGATTTTAGCTGAATAAAACTTTTTTAGTTAAAATTAAGCAAAAAAGTATCCAAGATACCCGGAAAGATATTTTTATACAAAAAGTGACTACTGCATATGATTTACTTAATTTTCTAGAGTTTAGATTTTATTTTAGAATTAATTTCGTAAAATATAAAAATATTAAAACTGTCAGATACTGTTCCATTTATACTAAAAAAACCTAAATGCAGTATAAGTTTGTATGTTTCCATTGCAAATCTTGAAGATATCAAAGGTACAATAGGAAGCTTCTTAGAAAGACACTAGGAAGATTGTCTAGGAAAAAAATAGCTGCATAGAATTTTTGCAGCTAAAAAAAAGCAAAAAAGTATTTAAAATATTCGAAAAGATATTTTGGCACAAAAGATGATTAATATATGTGACTTTCCTAATTTTCTAGGAATAGGATTTTCTTTTAGAATTAATTTTGTAGAATATAAAATTATTAAAACCATCCGATACTGCTCCATTTATACTGAAAAAGTCTTAATGCAGTATAAAAGTGCATGTTCTCAATGCAAATCCACACAATATACAAAAAAATACATTTTTGTACTTTTTGGCACATTTTCCAAGGTGGTTGTAGGAAGACTAATATTTATGTATATAATTAATTTTTATTTAATTGTTTTGTACAATTATGGAATCTCTACACATGGAAGACAAATATTTATTTATATAATTAATTATCATTTAATTATTTTATATAATTATGGAATCATTACTCCCAATGTGAATTTAAAACTACATCTTAATTAATTAATTAATTATGTGGGGCCTATCTTGTGATAAAATCTCTACAAAAAGAAAATATTTAAAAAGAAAATAATATTTTTGGACCAAATGAATCAATATTTTTCGGCTCAACATCAAAAGTTGGTTGGGCTTGATCCATGGATTTTTTTAAAAAATTCATGGGTTTAATTAGAAGATTTGAGTCATTAATTTTGTTTGGCCTTTTAATCCTACTTGGGATTTTATTTGTGTTTTGGACCTTGTATGCATTTGAATTTTGTTGTATTTTGGCCTTATTAAATACTTTTAACTTATATTAAGCTTGGGCCTTAATTATGCTTCGACCTAGTTTGAGTATTTGGCTTTCATTATACTTGGGCCATATTTCTATGATTTGAGCATTTACTTGTTGGATTTGGGCCTAGATTAGTTTTGAATCTAATTAAATACTTTGGGCCTTGATTGCTATTTGAGCTTTATTATTCTTTGGGCCTTATTCTTATTTGGGCCTTATTTAAACTTTGGGCCTTGTTTATTACTTGAACCTTGATTACGCTTAGGCAACATTTGAATCTTTGAGTCTTGATCATGTTTGGGCCTTGATTAATATTGGAGTTTGGGCTTGTAGGAAGAATTAAAGTTTGGGCTTGAGAAAATATTCTCTTGGGCCTTTCATTAATTTTGGTTCTTTAATAGATTTTGGGCTTTTTATAAATCTTAGGTCTCACTTGGTTTTGGGTCTCATGGGAACACTTGTGCTTTTATTTGATTGTTGGCCATTTGGTAAGTTGGGCCTTTTATGTTTGGGCCTTTTCCTAAATTTGGGTCATTCTTTATTTTGATATTTTATTTAGTTTAGCCCTTTCTTATTTGGGCCATTATTTGTTTTAGGTTTCGTTAGAGTTTTAGTCCTCAACTCCCATTAGGCCTATGGTTGGATTTTCCTTCGGTTATCTTTTTGACCTTAGGTGACTTTTTGGACTAATCCCAGATTAATCTTGAGCTTACCATGAGTTTTAGGTTCGATCTCTAAGAAAACGTTACGATCTATTTTGAGTTACGGTTTTCGGCGTACACATGACTTTGAGAACTACAGTTAGAGTTTCACGAGTTTTTGATTTACATTGAGAATCTACTATTCGGGTTCTTAATCATGTGCTCGAAAATATGGGCCCTTACATCCTACCCTCCTTAAACAAATTTCGTTCTCGAAATTTAAAGTATACTTTTTTTTTTCAAAAAGTTAAGGTTGATTGGCACATTTGGTAACTTCTCTTTTCTAGGTGAATTTATCTAATCTTCGTTGATGCCAAAGATTACATACTAGTAGAATGGTCTTCCCCAAAGAGTATTTATTTTATTATTATTATTATTATTATTATTATTATTTCTTTCTAACGACCTTGTTAAGAGTCATTGGGTTTTCAAATGATATTTCAAAAATATGGATAAAATGAGTTAGGGATCAAACACCGAAGGGGAGGTGAACAATTCCCCCTCCAAACTTCAAGATAACATTCTCAACAGGGTTCAAGTTTAAAAATAAATGGGTAAGGCAAACCAACTATAATTGAAGATACGTATATTCAATAATAGGGTTAACTCAAGACTCAACAAAATAGAAGAAATAAAGAGATACCCTAAAAATAATTCTAGAGGTTGAATAAATTTTTTTTTCTTATGATTGAGGTCAATTAATTCGATTAAATCTCAAGAAGCAAGCTTTAAACGATGAGTACTTAACTAGATATTTATCCTTAAGTTATGTCAGCTAAACGCGCTTCAAATCAAACATCTAAGTCTAATCCCTTGGTAAGGATTCAAGTATATACAATGGTTCACAAGGTCACTGTCACACCCCAAAAATTCGGGTCATGTGAAAAACCCACCAAAACACTTTTTTAATAAAATACAGGTTTTTACTCGTAAAGCAAACAACCAAAATATAACATTTAGAAGTAAAAAGGGGTAACGAAGGTTATCTCTCAGTGTAACATACATACCTGCCCATACATGTATAATATAACGCTTCAAGGCTTACAAAAACACGCCTTCAGAAACATGCAACATATATATAAATACATGCTTTCATAACAAAAAGAAAAATTGTACAAGTCTTCCCCACCACGGTCGTCTAGATCAACTTCTCATGATCACAACTACCTGAAAAAGATTTTAATAAATCCCACTACATGAGCTGAAGCCCAATAGGAAACAGACTAACATGAATGTAAAAGCAAAACATTCTAACAAGAATAATATGAATGTTCCGACTCCCACGAGCCTCAAAAGAGAAGGGTTTTACTCCCCAAAATCATAAGTTTTCTCGTCGCCTCTCGGCATCTAACAATGCTCAATAAAACAGTAAGCATATACAACAAGGTCATATGCATGTCGTACTCCTTTATGATATTTTATCGTGGGATAATACTAATCTAATCATCAAGCTCTTTGCGGTCTTTCACTACGGGGCAATCACTTGCCCTAATGTGCAAATCTTAGCGGTCTTTCACTGCAGGACACTCACATGCCCTAATATGCAATTTTTCATATGATTCAACAATAAAAGTATGCACATAATCATGTACTGAATATCCACATACATATCATCATATCATTCATATAGCCATCGAGACAAACCCACGTCTCAACCAAACAATTGAAATCCAAGCTCAACCCCAAAGGTTAGCTCTAAACCTCAAAAATAGATTTTTTCAAGACTTTTCACAAGTTCTCTGTTTTCAAAACCACCTTTTTGAAAACCACTAATGTCCACACGTCCAACAACATGAAATAAATCATAAAAATACCTTCAAAGCTATTTCATCCAACCAAACAAGGTTTAAGCACCTAAAAATCACTTTTCATGTATTTTAAAACGGTAAAAATGCATAATATTACACGTAGTACCCTTTTTAAAACATAAGAGTCTAGGATCACCTCGGTGAGTCAAAACTAAAAGCCTCGAAAATTGAACCTCATCGAAATGAGAATTCGTCCAGATAGATGCGAAGCCAACAGCGTGGATAGCAATGATCCATAAGCTGATCGTCGAAAACTAGGCCCAGGCACAAAAAAATGTGGAGAGAAGGTGGAGAGTTTGGGAGAAAATGAGTTTTTCATAAAGAAATAGAGGCTTGAATATATATAGGCCATGAAAAAAGGGCATCCAGTCGATTTAAATGCCCCATTCAGTCGACTGAAGGAGTTCTGGATCTCAAAAACACCTCCACCGCTACAACTCAGTCGACTAGAGGGCCCAATCCAATCGACTGAACGACCCTACTGGACTGCTGCGAAAAACAACCCTCAGCGCGAAAATAGGTTTTTCAACCCCGAGACCAACCAAACAAGCCTTAACGAAATCCGAGAAAGCATGAAACACATATGTACATGCTGTTCTACAACATTAAAGCATAAATCAAACGCCAAAGATATACATATAACGAAAAAGAACACACACACATATATATATATATCATGAAAAAAGAAACAAACTTGGGTCTCACAACTCTCCCCCTTTAAGGAATTTCGCCCCCAAAATTCTCTCCAAGGTCACAAAGCAAACAACTCCAGGTATCTAACACAAACTCCAAACTCAAGCTCCCACGTCACTTCCTCAACCCCGTGATGAAGCCATATGACCTTGACATAAGAAATGATCCTCCATCTCAATACTTTCTCCTTTGTGTCCAGAATCTTCACAGGTCACTCCTCATATGTAACGTCATCATCTACCTGTAACTCAGCCCAATTAAGAACATGTGACGGGTCAGGCTCGTACTTTCGAATCATGGAAACATGAAACACATTGTGCACAAATGCCAACTGAGGTGGCAAAGCTAGGCAGCATGCTACATCCCCTATCCTTTTAAGGATCTCAAACGGTGCAATGAAACGCAGTGATAGCTTCCCGCTATGGCCAAACGTCATTAAACCTCTGCGTGGCGAGACTTTTAGAAACACGTGGTCTCCCACTGCAAACTCTAAAGGTCTCCTCCTCTGATCTGCATAGCTCTTCTGGTGACTCTGAGCAGTCACCAGACGTTGGTGAATCACGATAATATTCTCTGTCGTCTCCCGCACCAAGTCGGGTCCCAAAACTATGGTCTCTCTCACATCTGTCCAACACATGGGTGACCTACATGGCCTACCATACATAGCCTCATACGGTGCCATTCCAATACTGGACTGATAACTGTTGTTATATGCAAACTCTGCCAATGGTAGATGATCCTCCCAAGAATCCCAAAAATCAAGTACACAGGCCCTCAACATATCCTCTAGAACATGTATAGTTTGCACGGACTGACCACCCATCTGAGGGTGAAAAGCAGTGCTGAACGTCAAGTTTGTCTCCAAGGCCACCTGAAGACTCTGCCAAAAGCGTGATGTAAAGCACGGGTCTCGATAAAAAATAATAGTCACAAGTACTCCGTGTAGTTGAACTATCTCACGGACATACAACCTACCTAGTCTGTCCACCGAATCCGTTACTCAAATGGGAAGAAAGTGTGCAGATTTTGTCAACCTATCAACCACAACCTTAATAGCGTCGTGACCCTTCGGCGTTCTAGGAAGTCCTGATATAAAGTTCATCGTGACGTTCTCCCACCTCCATTCTGATATCGGTAACGGCTGTAACAGTCTTGCTGGTCTCTAATATTTTGCCTTCACTTGCTGACAAGTAAGGCACCGAAAAATGAACTAAATCACATCCCTCTTCATTCCCGTCCACCAAAACTAACAGTGTAGATCGTGATACATCTTCGTGCCTCCTAGATGTACTGCAAGATGTGAATGTTGAAAAGCATGTAGTACCTTAGCACGGCACGACTCTGGTACAAATAATCTCCCTATCAATCTCAAACTCTAATCTAGGCTCATAGCCCATCCCGTAGTGTCCTTCCCACTGGCAATACAATCCTATTTCATCTGAGCCTCCTGGTCTGTCTGCTGAACCTCCAACATATGTGCAATCAATGTAAGTCGTGAAGCTACTAAAAATAAAGTTTCACCTCTCCTTGTCTCCCCGAGACACAGATCGAACTCACCAACTTCTCCGAGCATGTCTCACTCTCGCATAGCCATGGAAGCTAATGAACCATGAGATCTCCTACTGAGAGCATCAACCACAACATTGGCCTTCCCCAAATGGTAGTACAGGTCAAAATCATAGTCTTCCAACAACTCCATCCACCGTCGTTGGTGTAGATTCAGGTCTTTCTATGAGAGCAAGTATTTCAAACTCTTATGGTCAAAGAAAACCTCAAAGTGCTCACAATAGAGATAATGTCGCCATGTCTTCAAGGCCAAGACCACGGCTGCTAACTCCAACTCATGTGTCAGGTATTTCTTCTCATAGGTCTTCAACTACCAAGACCCGTAAGCTACAACCTTACCTCCCTACATCAGAACACAGCCCAGACCATCATGTGAAGCATCACAATACACTCTGTAACCCAAACCTTACTATAAGATAATCAACACTAGTGCACCAGTCAACCTCTTCTTAAGCTCCTGGAACGCCAACTCACAAGAATCACTCCAAATAAACATGACTCCCTTTCGTGTAAGATACCTCATCGACGCGGCAGTTTTAGAAAAATCCTTCACGAACTGCCGGTAGTAGCCTGCCAAACTGAGAAAGCTACGGATCTCAAATATGTTCTTTAGCCATTCCCAATCCATCACTACATTGACTTCGAAGAATCTACTGATACCCCATCTTTTGATATCACGTGTGCAAGAAATCTCATCTCGAACATCCAGAACTCACACTTCTTGAACTTTGCTTACAAGCAATGCTCTCTTAGGATTTGTAAGACAGTACGCAAGTGTTCCTCATGCATCTCTGTCGTAGGTAAATAGATAAGAATATCATCCACAAACACCACCACAAAGCTGTCTAGATAAGGATGGAAGATAAAGTTCATCAAACCCATAAAAGTCGCAGGAGCGTTCGTCAAACCGAACGGCGTAACCAAAAACTCATAGTAACCATAACGAGTCTAAAAGGCGATCTTTGCTATGTCCTCGTCCCAAATCCTCAACTGATGATACCCTGATCTCAAGTCAATCTTCGAGAAGCAACTCAACCCCTTCAACTGATCAAATAAGTCATTGATCCTTGACATAGGATACTTGTTCTTCACTGTTACCTAATTTAGCTTTTGATAGTTAATACATAATCTCAAGGACCCATCCTTCTTCTTACCAAAAAGAGCTGGAGCTCCCCATGGTGACGTACTCGGGCGTACAAACCCCTTATCAAGCAACTCCTGAAGCTGCACCTTGAGTTCTCACAACTCAGCCAGTGTAAAGCGATAAGATGGCATAGAAATGGGAGCAGCTACTAGAACCAGATCAATAGAAATTTATATCTCATGACTCAGTGGCAACTCGAACAGATTATTTAGAAAGACATCTGGATAATCACAAACCACTAGAGAAAACTCCCCTCGATCCCCAACTGTCTCATCTAACTTGAGAGCAGAAAAGAGGAAACCCAGGTTTCCCTAGTTCCGTACGACACCAGGCATGGACACTAAACCCTCATCCCAATCACCCACAAAATAGAAGCAATCACCCTCGGGCATACAAATTGACACCCTCTGTCGATCACAATCTATAAAGGCACGATAGGTGGTCAACCAATCCATTCTTAGGATGACAACAAATGTGGTCATGTCTAGAATGATAAAGTCAAACTCTAAATAACAACCGACAGCTCCCAACTCGCAGGATCTACAAACTCAACTCAACACCACATTCTCACTAACTAGGGTCTCTACGCTCAATGCACTACCCAATAAGTCTATCTCTAACCCCAATACAGATGCAAAAAGCAGTAGCAGTAAAAGAATGCGATGCTCCTGTGTCGATAAGAACATTGGCTCATGATCTATATACAAAGAAAGTACCTTTGATCATGGATGGAGTAGCTATAGTATCGAGCATGACCGACGCTTTAGAAGAACTGGGATCAGCAAGGACATAAGCTCTACCCTGCGGTGCTCTGGCTTGCCCACTATAACCCAGGGCTGTCGACTGCCTCATAGACTATACTTAGGCACCCCCTTCTATGAACTTCGACATCTGAGCCCTAGGTTGCTAAGAAATCGACGTCGTCCATGTACAGATGGAACAACTGACGCTTCTTCCATGCTCTGTCCACTCCCTCCTCGAGGGTAATTCCTACGAATGTGCCCAAACTGACCCCACCCATAACATACAAGTGGCTCTCTCTCCTGTACTGAACTCTGAGACTGTCCCTTCGGTGGACAGTTTATCACTCAATGTCTGAGCTGTTTACACCCATAACAGATGATCTCTCTCTACTCTGACCCTCTCGACGAAGCCATCGAAGGTGCTGGTAGAGAAAACTGCTGCTGATACGACCCTACTGGATAAGAACTTGAACAAGTCGGCCTCTAGTGCTTTTTCTTACACCCCTGAAACTGTGCATCTCCCCCGTCCTACTGGCTCATGCTCTCCCTCACCCTGCGTGTCTCATTCAGGGTATCTTCCACAGTGACGGACATCTCTACCAAGTCTGTAAACACGCACATCCCGAATGCTGCCACTCTGTCTCGGATAGCAGGTCTCAAACCCTTTTCAAACCTCTTCCCATGGAACTCCTCTATCGCCACAATCTCCTGCGCAAACTGGGATAGGCTGGTAAACTCAACCTCGTACTGTACCACTGCCATCGTCCCCTGAGTAAGGAAAAGAAAGTCCTTCTTGTAATGATCTCTCATAGCCTCAGAAAAGTACTTCTCCAAAAATATCTTTGTAAAAGCCTCCCAAGTGCCCCCCACTGTAGTCTTGGAAAACTTCCACCATTCATGGGCACTCCCCCTTCGCTGAAATGCTACAAATGCCACTCGCAGATCATCATCCACTATCTGAAGCATGTCCAAAATCCTTGTCACTAGCTCCTGCCATTCTGTGGCTACCGTGGGGTTGGGATCCCTGACGAAGGTAATAGGGTCAAGATGTCGGAACTCGCGCATTACGACCGTCTCCTTCAGTTTGGGTATGCTCTCCTATCCCCTAGCAGCCTTAGCCAACTGCCGGATGGAGCCTACCATCTCACGAAGCATATTTATCCCAACAACAAGTCCTCGGAGAGCATTAGCATCCCGAATATTTGAGACTGGAACATCCCTTCGGCCTGAACCACTGTGAGACCCTGACCTATTTTCTTTTTTCAGTGTTTTTCAACGCGTGTTTATCGTTTTTGTTGCAGCATATTTGTATGTATTTTTATGCATGTTCAGGTTTAGATATGTGTGTGGGTTGGTTCTCAGCTAAGTTTTTTCTTTTTATCTCTGCCTTCTCTCTAACTTCTCGGGGGCCTATGACTCAATTTTTGACAATCTAACAGCAGATTCTTAGTCTCCTCGTGGTGGGCTACGCTTTTATTCAGACAGAATTTTATTCTAACAAAGTTTAGTTTTACACGTGGATCGAGGCATCGAGTTTTTGACTCAACGAGATAGGACCCTAGACTCTCGTGTCTTATAAGGGTGCTACGTGTAATCATGTGTGCTATTACTGTCTTGATTGTATGAAAAAGGGATTTCTATTTTGATAAATCAGGTTTTTGGTTCAAAATCATTTTTGGTTGATTTTGGTTAGATGGAATCGGGTTTTGAGTGTTCCTTTTGATGTTTTGTGGTAATTTCTGGTTTGGGTACGTCCGAGGATGTCGAGAAGGTGAACCTTAGAATTGATTAGTCTTGCCTTTGGACAGTTTTTTTTAGGTACCGATCACGTAGGTTGATTCGAGGTTGACAGAGAATCAGAAGATGTGTAGTCTTCTTTTTTGTCTCTTAGATCATATATGCTTATAACATGTTTTCCGGTGTTAGAACCGTGTAATGTAATCCTTCTTGGCGAATATATTAAATGCATGTATGTTTTAATTTGTGAGTGAACATCGGGTTAGGTGTTTTTTATGGTTGTTTATTGGTGTTTCACGTGATTCGAAGTTTGGGGGCATGACAGAATGGTATCAGAGCTCTGGGTTCGAATACCTAAGAGTCGTGGGAAGAGGGTGCATCACCATGTGAGGTTAATTGCGTGTACTTGACTGCATGTGTTTAGCTGTTTTAATAACATGAACGTGTTAGCATGCTCAGTATGTGTAAATGTTGTGTATATGTGAGTATGGGGGATGAACCTTAGGATTGAATAGTCTTGCCTTTGGGCGTTTAGTTTAACAAACTTGGGAGGCAAGTTAGAAACGTGTTTAGCTGACGTAATTTCTAACGGGGAATCTGAGTAGGTTATCCAAATTGATGCGTCACTCTTGTTGGTTCTCCTCGATATGTGGAGTTTGTTTAGGATGAACCTATGTGACTATGTGTAGTATGCTTATGTGGTTAGTGCTTCTGTTCATACGATGTGCTGCATCTTATGTTCTACATTTCTTTCATATAGACGTAATGTCTATGCAGAAAGGGCGAGCCCATGTTCGAGGCTGTGACCGTGGATTTGGAGTTGGTGGTGGACTCCGTGGGTGGTATGCTGTGTTGAGACAATGGTTGGTGCAGATGTGAGGTTGGGACGAGTTGTAGATCCCGTGTCTTTCAGATAGTTAGACGTTCTTTAGAATATATGACCTTGTTTGACTGTATCCTAGGAATGGTTTGGCATACCATCTCTTGTGTTTGTGTCGATATTGATCGACGGAGTCATTTTCTTTTGATCTTGTGCTAAATTTTGGGGACAAAATTCCGTTAAGAGGGGTAGAGTTGTGAGACCTTGACCCGTTTTCTTTTTTTGGCATTTTTTAATGCGTGTTTATGGTTTTTGTTGTAGCATGTTTGTATGTATTTTTATACATGTTCGGGTTTAAATATGCGTGTGGGGTTAGTTCCCGGGGCCGTTGGGCGTTGTGGTACGAATTTAAAAAAAAAGAAGATATTTTCGTGGCCTATAAATATCTCGCATTAGATATTTTCAAAACTTCTCAACTAAGTTTTCTCTTTTTCTCTTTGCCTTCTTTCTAACTTCTCGGGGGTCCGAGGCTTGATTTTCGATGATCCAACAATAGATCTTTAGTCTCCTCGTGGTGAGCTACGCTTTCATCCGGATAGAATTTTATTTCGACGAAGTTCAGTTTTGCACGTGGATCAAGGCATCAAGTTTTTGACTCAATGAGGTAGGATCCTAGACTCTCATATCTTATAAGGGTGCTACGAGTAATCATATATGTTTTTACCGTCTTAAATGCATGAAAAAGTGATTTCTATTTCGATAAATCGGGTTTTTGGTTCAATACCATTTTTGGTTGATTTCGGTTGGATGGAAACGGGTTTTGAGTGTTCCTTTCGAGGTTTTGTGGTAGTCCCGGGGACATTGTAAAGCTAGGGTTTGGGTTGAATTATTAACACGGGTTGTTACAATTTTGATAATTACTACTAGGGTCCGGACCATAATGTTACATGAATTACATGTTTTAATTGATTTAAATTGGAGGAATAATGATTTAGAGTGATTATATAATGAATATAAATCATGCCACGAAATGTGAACCATGTCTTGAGAATTGTATCTTATGCTTCATATGTTTGTACTTAGTGCTTTAATGACTTATACCTTGTGCTATGCTATGTTTAGTTTAAATGCCATGCTATACGTAGTTGTACTTCAAAATGCATGTTGTACCACCATGGGCATTAGCATAATTACTAGATGGTATATTTATGTCCATCCTGTTTATACCGTTGTGGGTTGGGATATATTGGACTCATCATTTCCTTCGGTTCTAAGTCTAGTGCATCCTTAATTGCAAGTTTTATAAATATTTTGGGATATATTCCTTGTTTGCATCCCCGGTATTTGGAAAATTATTTATCATGGAAATTGGTTAGGCACCATGGGTTCGTCGCTAGCATTCCGTCTTTTGTATTTAGACTTTGGGTTGACACCACGCGAGCATCATGGATCTTAAGGTGGGATTTTCTAATTATGCGCATTGTTTGGTCCAGAGAATGTGACCCTTATTATATTTGCTAGTTTGGAGAATGTGACCCGCCCCCACACCATTACCATTTAGCAGTAAAACAGTTGTGGCATGAAGCTCGGTAATGAATTTACTAATTGCAATGAGGCCCAAGGATAGGTTTGGTGATTAACTACCCATAAAGTCTACTCAGGTAATTCCCGACGTGTAATTTATGGTATAATTCTGGGTGTATGTCGGGTTAGGCTTCACATTACATTACATTATCACTCTTGGATAATTATCTATCTTTGCATTCACCTTCTTATTATGCTGTATATTTCAAGTATATCCGTCTCCTTGACTTTTATGTGTTTTAAGTGTTAAATGAAATGTATCGTGGTGAATTTGTGTTGAGAAATCTGATTAGGAAGTTTGAAGTATTTTCTTCTGGACTTCGTCTCGCGATGTTATGCCACAGGTGAAAAAGAGGGCTTACCTTACGGAGAGGAATTGACTGACCGGGGCGAGTACTAGGAGCACGATGATCTGATTAAGGCTTATCACAACAGAAGCAATCTTTTCGTTGTTGTCTTAGGATATCTCTTGCATCTATTGTAATCACGTTTTGATGACTGTAATATCTGCATTTGTGAGCTTTTCGAGACTCAAATAATGTAATAATATAATGATTAACTATGAATGAATGGCAAGAAAATTCCTTTTATCTATATTTATGTATATATCAACGTACCCAGGAGCAAGAGCGACACAGTGTAGCTCACAGCATTTAAATGTTAGGTGAATAAGAAGTATACGAGGAGGAAATCCCAACCAAGGAGGAGGAGCACTGAGCTCTACCCAGTGTAGGAGAAGAAATCACAGAAGAATTCTTGAATTAGTTAGCAATGTAATATTTTAAATTCCGCGACTTTGATGCACTTTTTGTAATATTGAAAATTCTCTTTTGATATATTAAAGTCTCCCTCATTTGACTTATTCTTTTATGTCGAGTTAATTACTTATAAGTAAAATGGATAGTTTATGTTTTAAAAAAAATATATGCTATTTTCACAAGTAATTAAAGAAAGAGTCTTTTAAATGATGTGCCAAAAAAGTGGGCCGCCACATCTTGGTATCAAAGCTTAGGTATACAAAACCCTAGTGGCCTTGGGTAATGGGTAGACCTCGGTTCTATTGTGTAATTTATATATGTATATCTACATGTTATGTGTAATTGTTATGTGCTACTATCTTCTAAGTATAATATACTTAATTTATTCTTTTAGGATGTCATATGATTTGAATCCCAAACAAAACCTCGAACTAAGAGTCTTGTTAAGAATTGAAGCTAATTCTAGCACTCATTAAACTTATTATAATTGACATAACGTCACACCGAATCATATATAATTAGTGAATTGTTAGAATAAGAGTAATCAATCACAACAATAGAGAGTCGTTAGTAACAGTTACGATGACAATCATCTCGCTAATAATGCTAATATTAGGAACACCAATATCAATCTTTGTTTTAGTAAGCTTACCCAAATTCTAAAAACCGATGTATATGAATCAATTCAGACCGTGAGTAGTGCGCTAAGCTTACATTGAGTTAAGGTGAATGCAATGATCCTTAGGATATTGTACTTTATAAATACTTTTCTTGAATAGTGACAATTAAAGTTATTAGATGTTGGTGCGTCATTCAGGTGTTTAGAAAAAATGACGTGATATTAATTTTTAGAGAATAATAAGGTTTGATCGTGTAGATAAGAGTTTTTGTATATACACAATGGTTTGGAGATTTATAGTGTTTAAGTTAGAGGATTTTACATTGTTTATTGGGAGTTTGCATATACACAACATTTTTGGAGAATTATGGTGTTCACGTTAGACTAGCATGAGGATATTAATATAGATTATTGGGAGTTAATAGTGAGATTATATCTTGGTGATTATAAGATTTTATGTCCTTAGCCTTAATCTGTTACTTGGTTGAATAAAAAGTATATGACGTGTTGCGTACCATATCACAATCTTACTTGAGGAAATCGTTATGGCTAGATATTTTGATCATATAATGGCAAAGATTTTATTGTTGACTTTTTATGGTTAATTTTGACATTAGAAAAATTGATGGAATTATTTGAGGTTTTAAGATGGATGTTAATTCATGAAATTGAATAAATCTAAGCTGAGGGTGATTTTTATGTTGGAGGACTCGCTATTCGATAATACAATTGAGGTTAAAGTTATGATTATGCAAATTCATTAGTTTGTTGGGATATATTATGAGTAGAGAACATGAAGATGAAAGGACATATGAGCAATTAGAATGACTATAGAATATTTTGAAGTTATTGGGAGACATATAGGTGTGTTTCGTAGTGAAGCAAATTGAACGGATAATATTGGAGAGCTTATACTTTTTGAGATAGAACAAGAAATTCTAGAGAAGTATTAGAATCTAGAACTCAAAATTTGAAGTACAAAATTCGTTTAAGGGGGATAGATAAGTTTATTATTATCATTTTGTGTATTTCATATTCGTTTAGACAATTAACTTGATAGTAACCTTCATTCGTGTTTGATCCCATTAATTCATTTCAACGCGACTTTTGAACTACCTTTCTTTCACTTAGAACTTGGAGTTGTGAATCTACTTGAGATTAACTTCTTAAATAAACCATGTATTCGAATGCTTAAATCTCATATATACTTCTTTTCTTGGAATGAATAACCTCCTAAACTCTTTATTAGTTTGACTACTCTTAAATTGATAAAGAATCCATTCTTGTTATAATCATTCGTTTCTTTAAAATCTAAGGACTTACTCATTTGCCAAAGATGTACATGCTGTTCTTTTTCGTTATATGTATATCTTTGGCATTTGGTTTATGCTTTAACGTTATAGAACAGCATGTACATATGTGTTTCATGCTTTCTCGGATTTTGTTAAGGCTTGTTTGGTTGGTCTCGGGGTTGAAAAACCTGTTTTGGCGCTAAGGGTTGTTTTTCCCAGCAGTCCAGTCGACTGGGTCGATAGTAGGGTCGTTTAGTAGACTGGATTGGGCCCTCCTGTCGACTGAGTTGTGGCGATGGAGGTGTTTTTGAGATCCAGAACTCCATTAGTCGACTGAATGGGGCATTTCAGTCGACTGGAGGCCCTTTTCTCTGTGGCCTATATATATTCCAACCCTTGTTTCTTTCTAAAAAACTCATTTTCTTCCAAACTCTACACCTTCTCTCTACATTTTTGTTGTGCTCGGGCCTAGTTTGCGACGATCAGCTTGTGGATCCTTGCTATCCACGCTGTTGGCATCGCATCCATTTGGATGGATTCTTGTTCCGACGAGATTTAATTTTTGAGGCTTCGAGTTTTAACTCACCGAAGTAGGATCCTAGACTCTCATGTTTTAAAAAGGGTGCTACGTGCAATATTATGCGTTTTTAACATTTCAAAATGCATGAAAAGTGATTTTTAGGTGATTAAACCTTGTTTGGTTGGATGAAATAGCTTTCAAGGTGTTTTTATGGTTTATATCATGTTGTTGGATGTATGGATGTCTGTGGTTTTCAAAAATATGGTTTTAAAAACAGAGAACTTGTGAAATGTCTTGAAAAAATGTATTTTGGAGGTTTGGAGCTAATCTTTGGGGTTGAGCTTGGATTTCAATTGTTTGGTTGAGACATGGGTTTATCTAGATGGCTATCTAAACGATATGATTATATGTATGTGGATATTCAATACATGGCTATGTGCGCACTTTTATCTGCATATTAAGGCATGTGAGTGTCCCGTGGTGAAAAACCACTAAGATTTGCACATTAGGGCAAGTGATTGTCCCGCGGTGAAAGACCGCAAAGAGCTTGATGATTGGGTTAGTATTATCCCACGGTGAAAGACCATAAAAGAATATGACATGCATATGACCTTGTTGTATATGCTTACTGTATTATTGGGGATTGTTAGATGCCGAAAGGCGATGAGAAAACTTATGGTTTAGGGGAGTAGAGTTGACAAGATCATAGGTCGCTAGAAGGATGGAAACCCTAACTCAACCCGAAACCTTAATTTGACCCGAAAACCCTAAAAAGATCAAATACTCAGAGGCAAAGCTCTAATTCTCAAAAAGGTCTCGTGACAACCTAAATTAAGTAAATAACATAAATTATAAACTTAAAAATCAAGAATTCTCATAATTAAGGAATAATGACCATTTTGCCCCTAGTATAGCAAAAAGTCTTAAAATCCAATTTTTGGCACATGGACACTCAAAATTAGATGTTTACATATAATTAAATAACAAAAGACAAAATAACAATAAAAATAACAAAAATACCCTTGCATGGTCAGCTACCTAAGGAATTGTGCACAAAAAGTTACTTTTTGTTTTTTTAAGCTTAAAATGAGACAAATTTGTATAAATAAAATATTATTATGACTAAGACTTTTTATACAAGTAATATACATAATAATATAATAATATAGGTCAACAAAAGTAAAAAAATTATTATTTAAAATCTCTACACAATAAATAAATCAAAAAGTCAATTCTTGTCAAACTATCTTAAATTGACTTAAAAGCGTACACCTATTTAATTTATTGCTATCAAAATTATGATAATTCATGAAAAGACTAAGTTAATTATAAACACATTAATATAATAGGTTTAAGTAGGATAAGATACCAAAAAAATACATAAAATTAAAATTTTATGCGTTTTCTTGCACAAAATAGTACTAAAATACAATTTAAGTCCCAAAATTACTACAAAATCAAACCTTAAACCTCCCAAATCTACCATAGCCGAATCCCACCTGCCAAATCTGAATTTGCATTGTTTTAAATAGACCACACCTCTCATGCAACCAATCATAATTAAGAAAAATTCAAATTTTCTTACACAAACATCATTAAATCCACTTTTTAAAATTCTATAAAAGGACCCTATATCCCACTTCTCCCCTTCATTTTTGGCTGACAGAGGTGAGCGAGAGCCACCAAAAAATGTTCTAAGTGTTCTCAAGAGAAGGAGAGAAGAAGGAAGGAGAAGCTAGTAAGGTTCAAGGTGTGAGCTACAAAACCAAGTCCCACCCTTCTTCAACCTTTAGAGCATCAAAATAAGTAAGTAAATCTCCTAAAACCTTTTGTCATTCTCTCATAAAATAGCCCCCAATTCATCTCTGTAATCAACCCTAAGAATAATAAACAAGGATTCACTTAAAAAGGCATCGTATGAGTAGATGATGGACTGTTCATGTATGATTAAGTATTGCATGTGCTTGTATATGAGTATTTTTGAGTTGTATGGCTTGAATAGGTTTTGAAACTTGGTTTGTATGAATATATGACATGCATGCAAAGAAAATACATTAAAATTAAACATAAAATGAGCTAAACTACCAAAACCTTAGATAGCCTAACTTTTTGGGCATATTAACTTTCTACTACATACTTTAAAATATTATAACTAATTGTATAATAATGATCTAAATGTGATTTTTATGTCCAGACCTATCCTTTTAAGTTCTCGGTATACAAAATTTCTTTGAAGTGATTTCGTTCGGTAGAACTCCAGATATACCCATTTTACCAAAGAGTGTTAGATTTTGACTATTCTGAGTTGCAGACACAAAATTCCTAAGTAAATTTAGAAACGAGCTTAGGTCAAAACATAAAATTTGTAGATAACACATTTATCTTGATGTCCACCAAAAATGAGCCAAGAATATGATGTCTGGATAGGTCAAAACCCTTCTCAAAGTCACTATTTTATTTTAGTGACTGACAGAGCTTTCTGTCACACATTTTTGTGGGACCTAAAACCTAAGTTTTTAATAGTCAAATCCAAAAGTGGTAAACACGAGAAATGTAGTTTACATGTGAAACTAGATACGGAACAAAAATCAGCCCAAAATACCCCCGGATGGACCCCCAAAGTTTTTGAGTATTCTTTGTTAAAAACATATTCTGCAGACCCTTTTTAGACTGACTGAACCCACTTTATAAATTGGCCAAAATTACCAACTTATTCCAAACAACTAGCCCTAGCACAAAACATGAAACCTATAGGGAACACCTTAATCTAAAACTTACCCAAAAATCAGACCCATAGCCCTTGAATTGGTACCCCAAAACCATGGCCAACAGAGGCCTAAATTTTTCATTTTTCTCTGTAAAGTGCTAAATGGTTTTCGCTTAATTAAATTAAACAACCCTTTTACCCTATGATTTGACCTTATTGTTAAACATGAAAATTGTAGAAAATATTTTTTTCTAGTTGGTGCTAAAAAAATCAAAAATTAAATCCTTGTCTAAGTACCTAAAAATATAGTTGTAACTTTAAATTTGACAATTAATTATTTACTTAAATTTGGTTAAGTGTATAAATGGCATGTTATTTTATGAAATTTGAATATATGGATTTTAATTGATTTATGTGAATAATTGGTATATGAAATTAACAATTAATGACTAGAAACCATACCGATAGGTTGGATCAATATCACATGAATTATAGATTATATTACGCATATTATACTTTATGCTTTAGTGAGTTGTACCTTGTGCTATATCATGTTTACATGCCATACTTTAATTAATTGTATACGAGAAGCATATTTCACACCATGAGCATTGCTATATTTGCATCTTGGTTTATCGGAGTTCCTTTCGTACCTATCATTGCGGATTGGGTTATATGGAAATCATTCTTCCTATGGTTTTGAATCTAGGGCGTCCATGGTTGCCAATGATTTGGGAAGTTACATTTACAAAAAGGAGTTTATTATGAAAAGGGAGTAAGGCACCAAGGGTTAGTTTCTAGCCTTTTAATTTCGTACTTTAGACTATGGGTTGACGCCAAACGAGCATTTTTGTCCTTAAGGTGGGTTTTGTGCACAAGTATTCTGGCCAGAGAACTTGGAATAAGGATGGATGGGTTGTAATAAGGATGGAATTGGCTTTCCCATGCCGTTGCCATTTACTAAATGGCTGAGGCATGAAGCCAAGGCGAGCATTTAGCTTTCGCAACGAGGCAAGAATAGGTTTGGCGGTCAGGTCCCCATTAAGTCTACTCTGAAATTTTTGGTGTGGAATTCATGTTATGGATCTGGATGTATGTCGGGCAGTTGTATTGTATTCATGTGCATCACGTACTTGCACAATTGTTCTTATAAATGCTTACCCTGTTTAAAATGTTAAATTAACTGTCTCTTTGGCCTTAAATTGTATTGGTTATTATATGATATGTATTGTAGGATATTTTGTTATGAGTTTGTTAGACGGTTTAGGAAATTTACTTCTGAGTTTCGGCTCATAGCATTCGTGCCATAAGTGAAGAAGAAGAACGCTTTGAGGAAGGTGTGTTCGTTGAAGAAGAAGATTTCGAGAAATAGGGTGAGTGGCAGGAGCCATCTGACCCCAACAACACCTCTTGAAGACTTAAAAATTTCTCTTTTTGCTCTTTTTCTTCAGTCTCCACGAACATTCTGTAAATTTTTATTAAACTTTCTGGATGACTGTAATCATTAAATATTTTGAACAAGTTCTAAACATTTAATGATATAGTATTTATCGTATGTAATTATGTATGCATGGCTAGAATATCTCCCTTAATTATAGCTACGTATGTCCCGATGTACCCGTAACTATGGGCAGCACAGATAATTAAGGGAGAAAATCCTAATTACATACCCGTAACCATCTTCCTCTCGTTAGGATGGCATCAAACGCAGAACTGGCCGAGGAACCATGGGCAGCACCAGAACCAAAAGACTCAGACCCCGAGAAAGAACCCACTGAAGAGCAACGCCCGATAGACGTATTTTCGTTAGCATGGATGTTTCTGGATGAGTGACCAGCTTAGGGAGAAGAAGAGGTCGAGGAGGTAGGACCAAACAACGAAGCTGTGAGACCCTGACCCGTTTTCTTTTTTCGGCATTTTCGGACGCTCGTTGCGTGTTTTGTTAAAGCATATTTTTATTGCTTTTGATGCATGTTTAAGGGTAGATATGCATGCGGGGTAGGTTCCTGGGGCCGTGTGCCGCTGTGGCGCGAATCTCAAATATTTTCAAAAAAAGATATTTTGGAAGTCTATAAATATCTGGAGTTAGATATTTTCATAAAGATATTTCCTGAAACTTAACTCCTAAGCTTCCTATTTTCTCCCTACCTTCTCTCTAAGTTCTCGGGGGCCTGGGGCTCAATTTTTAACGATCAGACTACAGATTCTTGGTATCGACATCGAGGGCTACGCAACCATCTGGTCAGATTTTGATTCCGAAGAAGCTCAGTTTTGCACGTGGATTGAGGCATCGAGTTTTTAACTCACCGAGGTAGGATTCTAGACCTGTATGTAGTATAAGGGTGCTATGGGTAATCGGGTGTCTTTTTACCAGTTAGATTTCGTAGATCAGACTTTGTATCAAAATGGGTTCTTGGGGTATAAAACTCATTTTTTGGCAATTTTTGTGGATGGAATCTGGAATCGGGAATCGGGTGTCGGGGTTTCTTTTGAGGTCTCGGTGTTAGGCCTAGACATGCGAGTGTTCACGGTTGTTGAATCGGTGTTTAGAAGCTTCGATTCAGGGTTTGGAGAGCCAAACTCGTAGCTCGAAATCAAGTTCTACTGAGGTTCGATCGACTGAACCATGGGGTTCGGTCGACTGAAGCTTGGATCTTGGGTTCGGTTGACTGGACCGAGGGGTTCGGTCGACTGGACCGTGTGCTTTGGCATTTTGTGGTTTTCCAGTAGGGTGTTCAGTCAACTGGGGGCTGGGGTTCGGTCGACTGAACCTCTGTGCTGTGTTTTGGTGATTTTATGGTTAGGTTTTGGTTTTTGATTGGCGTCCTATGGTGTTCAATTGACTGATATATGGGATTAGTCGATTCAAATACATGTGAATTCCTTTTGGGGGTTTGATTGGTCGTGTGGTGGTTTCGGGGTTTGTGTGGTAACCTCGTGGGTTTGTGTTGATGCCATCCTCGGGGATGATGAGTTGGTGAGATGTGGGTGCTTATTTTACGTTGAGTGTTTGGGCCCATGGTTCCTTTCGGGAATGGGTCTCGGGTTGTGAAACTGTGAGGCTTTTGGGTTTTAGAGTCGGCATTCGGGCTAGGCTTGGTTTGTGGGTTGCTAGTCGTTCCGGGTGAGTGGGTAACGGGTGCGTGTGGCACGTGAGTTGGTGTCGGGTTATGTGGCGAATGGCGTCGTGATGCGAGGTTTTATATGGTTGTATGCATTTATCACTGTTTATTTATGCATGGAGTATGTAAGTGGATGACATGGTTTGTTCTCATTATGTGTAACGTGTTTTATGCTTTAAAACCTAGAGTTTTATAGACAAGTGAATGTGGAACGTCGTGATAATACGTGGTTTATGCATTAAATCCTTATTTAGGTTTGCATGGTTATGATATGGGATAGATGAAATTGTGATCCTAGAGATGTAAATCCTGGATGATGATGCATGTGTGCGTGTGTGGATGTTTGAGGTAGGTTGTGAGAGCCGGCGATTGAGGTAGGCTGTGAGAGCTGGTGGATGAGGTAGGCTGCGAAAGTCGGTGGATGAGGTAGGCTGGGAAAGCTGGTGTTGAGGTAGGCTGCGGGAGCCGGTATGTGTACTCTGTCGATTGAAACAAGGTCCTGACGAGGCACGTGTTTCATGGATTGCATGTACTGCATTTTAGGACAGATAGACCACTTTTCTTAAAACTGTTTTATCGGCTTGCGGGAGTCGAAATACTGTATTAACGGCCTGTGGGAGTCGTAATACTAGATTTGTTTTTAAAACTCTGATGAGTAAAACAAAACATGGTTTATATCCTCGCTTTTCCTTGCATGTGAAAATGGTTTTCGAGCTCTGGTGAGTCGTGATCTAAAACTATTTTCAAACTGTTTTAATGGCTTGAAAGAGAGTCAAAAACTGCACTTTGATTTCCTAGCATGTTTTGTTTATATTGCATGCTTGTCTAGTTTCTACTGAGCCTTGGCTCACGGTGTGGGATAAATATTTTCAGGTACCGATCACGCGCGTTGATTCGGGGTTGCTGGTTAGGAGCGGAAGCGCTATAATCTTCTTTTGTTTCTTTTGTTACATGTACGTTGTAACATGCCTTTCGGGTATTGGAGCCATGTAATGTTGCCGTTTGGTGTTTATATACAATGCATGTATGGTTTATTTTGAGAGTATATTCTCGGGTTGGGTTGTTGTTAGTTGTTTATAGGTGTTTTACGTGGCGCGGAGTTTGGGGTGTAACAACTTGGTTTCAGAGCTCTGGGTTCGAATACCTATGAGCCGTGGGAAGAGGGTGTATCCCGTGTGAGATTGATTGCGTATGTTTGATTGTATGTGTTTACACGCTTTGATAACATGATCGTGTCAGCATGTTAGGCATGAAGATGATGTGTATATGTGAGCATGGAGGTTGAATCTTAGGAGTGATAGTCTTACCTGTGGGCGTTTGGATTAATAAACTTGGGAGCCAAGTTAGAAACGCGTTTAGCTGAAGTAATTTCTAGCAGAAAATCTGAGTAGGTTATCCAGATTGATGTGTCATTCTTGTTGGTTCTCCTCGGTATATGTGGAGTTGTTTAGCATGAACCTATGTGGCTCTGTGATGGCATGCTAAGTGTTTAGCGTTTATGTTCATGTTATGTGCTGCATCTTATATGTTATTTTGCTTTCATATAGACGTGATGTCGGCGAGGAGAGGGCGAGGCCGTGGTCGAGGCCGTGGCCATGCTGGCTATGGGGATGTTCCTATCCCTGATGCAGGGGATGCTAATGCTCCACAGGGACCGATGGACGTGACGGAGTTGTTGCGTGTGCTAGTTGGTTCTATCCAGCAGCTGGTTGCTAGGGGTGAGGCTGTTAGGGAGAGGGAGGAAGTGCCTGAGGTGAGGGTTACAGCTGCGATGCGGGAGTTTCGGCGTATGGATCCGCCTACTTTTGCAGGAGATCCTGATCCCCTTTTGGCGACAGAGTGGTTGGAGCTGACGACTCGGATTCTGGACACATTGCAGACTGTGGAGGATGAGATACAAATTTCTTTTGCCACCTTTCAGCTAAGGGGTGCTGCTCATGCATGGTGGAGGTATGCCAGGGGCACAGTGGGGGCCACATGGGCAGCTTTTATGGGAGTATTTCTGGAGAGATATTTCTCGGCTTCGAGGAGGGGCTTATGCAGGGAGGAGTTTTATTCTCTTACCTAGGGGACCATGGACATCATGCAGTACGAGGCTCGATTTACGAGCTTATCTCGGTTTGTACCGGAGGTAGAGTGCACAGATGAGTTGCTTTCGATGAGGTTTGAGCGAGGTCTGAGACCGGCGATCAAGGAGCGAGTGGCTGTGATGGAATATCGTGTGTTTAGACAGTTGGTGGAGGCAGCAGTGAGGGTTGAGAATGCTTTAGCTGAGACTCGAGCTTTGAGGGAGACCAAGACCTCATAGGGTGGGGCAGAGGCACAGACAGGTGGACGCTCCAGCAACAGGCAGAGGTCCTCTGGTTCTAGCTTCTACCCATCTGGACCACAGCAGTTTTCAGCACCATCACCATCTGTGGCTTCGTCTGGGAGGCCGGAGCAAAGGGAGTTGACCTGTTTCCGATGCAGGAAACCTGGACATTGTGCGGCGGATTGCTTACAACCGAGGCCATCCCAGAGTTTGGCACCAGTGTAGTAGCAGGGGAAGGAGCCGCCAGTTTGCTATGGGTGTGGACAGTCCGGACATATTCGTAGGAATTGTTCCCAAAGAGGCAGTGCGCCGAATAGAGAGGACACACCAGTGGGTTCGTATGTGCCAGGTTCAGCTGCGTACCGACAACGGCCTTCTATAGTTTAGGTTTCCCAAACGACAGACAGGGGAACTTCAGTTTAGTCAGTGCGACAGCGACAGTGCCGAGTATAGGTGGACATGACACAGTGGGATTGCCCCAAGTGTATTCTCTTGCAGCTCGCGGTTCATCTAGGGCACCGGTCGTGTCGGAGGATGCTGATATGCCTTCAACGAGCAGAGGTACTTTTTGGGTTGCATGCTTGGGGCCAGTTTCTTTGTTGCATCTGTTTGGGAGTTGGTGCTGGATCAGTGGGCAGTGTGCTGTGTTGAGGCAGTGGTTGGTGAGGTTGTGAGGTTAGGGTGTGTTGTAGATCCCATGTCTTGAGATAGTTGGCCATTGTCTAGGATGCCTGACCTTGTTTGACTATATCCTAGGAATAGTTTGGCTGACCATCTCGTGTACCTGTGTCGGTTGCGATTGACAGTTTGTTGTTTTGGCCTTATGTTGAATTTCGAGGGCAAAATTTCTTTAAGGGGTGTAGAGTTGTGAGACCCTGACCCATTTTCTTTTTCGATGTTTTCGGACGCGTGTTATGTGTTTTCGTTGCAGCATGTTTTACTGCTTTTGATGCATGATCGGGCTTAGATATGCATGCAGGGTAGGTTCTCGGGGCCGTGGGTTGTTGTGGCGCAATTCTCGAAAAAAAAAATTTTAAAAGAAGATATTTTGGAGACCTATAAATATCAGGAGTTACATATTTTCAAAAGATACTTTCCAAAACTTAAATCCTAAGTTTTTTGTTTTCTCTCTATCTTCTCTCTAAGTTCTCAAGGACCCAAGGCTCGATTTTCAACGATCAGACTCTGGATTCTTGGTATCGACGTCGTGGGCTACGCAGCCATCTGGTCAGATTTCAATTTCGGTGAAGCTCAATTTTGCACGTGGATTGAGGCGTCGAGTTTTGAACTCAGCGAGGTAGAATTCTAGACCTGTATGTAGTATAAGGATGCTATGGGTAATCGGGTGTCTTTTTACCGGTTAGATCTCTGTAGATCTGACTTTGTATCAAAATGGATTTTTGGGGTATAAAACTCGTTTTTTGGTGATTTTTGTGGATGAAATCGGGTGTCGGGGTTTTCTTTTGTGGTCTCGGTGTTAGGCTTAGACGTGCGAGTGTTCACGGTTGTTGAATCGGTGTTCGAAAGCTTCGATTTGGGGTTTGGATAGCCAAACCCATAGCTCAAAATCAAGTTCTGCTGAGATTCGGTCGACTGAACCATGGGGTTCGGTCAACTGAAGCTTAGATCTTGAGTTCGATTGACTGTACCGTGGGTTTTGGCGTTTTGTGGTTTTCCAGTAGGGTGTTTAGTCGACTGGGGGCTTGGGTTCGGTCGACTGAACCTTTAGGCTGTGTTTTGGTGGTTTTGTGGTTAGGTTTTGGTTTTCGATTGGCGTCCTATGGTATTCAATTGACTGATATATGGGATTAGTCGATTCAAATACCTGTGGATTCCTTTCGGGGGTTTGGTTGGTCGTGTGGTGATTTCGAGGTTTGTGTGATAACCTCGTGGGTTTGTGTTGATGCCATCCTCGAGGATGATGAGTTGGTGAGATGTGGGTGTTTGTTATGCGTTGAGTATTTGGGCCCGTAGTTCCCTTCGGGAAAGGGTCTTAGGTTGTGAAACCATGAGGCTTTTGGGTTATGTGGCGAATGGCGTGTGAGTGGATAACGGGTGCGTGTGGCACGTGAGTTGGTGTCGGGTTATGTGGCGAATGGAGTCGTGATGCGAGGTTTTATATGGTTGTATGCATTTATCACTGTTTATTTATGCATGGAGTATGTAAGTGGATGACATGGTTTGTTATCGTTATGTGTAACGTGCTTTATGCTTTAAAACCTAGAGTTTTATAGACATGTGGATGTGAAACGTCGTGATAATACGTGGTTTATGCATTAAATTCTTGTTTAGGTTTGCATGGTTATGATATGGGATAGATGAAATTGTGATCCAGTAGATGTAAATCCTGGTTGATGATGCATGTGTGCGTGTGTGGATGTATGGGGTAGGCTGTGAGAGCCGGTGATTGAGTTAGGCTGTGAGAGCCGGTGGATGAGGTAGGCTGCGAAAGACGGTGGTTGACATAGGCTGGGAAAGCCGATGTTAAGGTAGGCTGCGGGAGCTGGTATGTGCGCTCTGTCGGCTGAAACGAGGTCCTAACGAGGCACTTGTGTGTGCTTGTAGTATCTGAAAGCTGAAATGAGATCCTGAGGAGGCATGTATTTCAAGGATTGCATGTATTGCATTTTGGGACGGATAGACCACTTTTCTTAAAACTGTTTTATCGGCCTGCGGGAGTCAAAATACTGTATTAACGGCCTGCGGGAGTTGTAATACTAGATTTGTTTTTAAAACTCTGATGAGTAAAACAAAACATGGTTAGTATCCTCGCTTTCCCTTGCATGTGAAAATGGTTTTCGGGCTTTGGTGAGTCGTGATCTAAAACTATTTTCAAACTGTTTTAATGACTTGAAAGAGAGTCGAAAACTACACTTTGATTTTCTAGCATGTTTTGTTTATATTGCATGCTTGTCTAGTTTCTGCTGAGCCTCGGCTCATGGTGTGGGATAAATGTTTTTAGGTACCGATTATGCGCGCTAATTCGGGGTTGCTGGTTAGGAGCAGAAGCGTTATAGTCTTCTTTTGTTTCTTTTGTTACATGTACATTGTAACAAGTCTTTCGGGCATTGGAGCCTTGTAATGTTGCCGTTTGGCATTTATATACAATGCATGTATGGTTTATTTTGAGAGTGTATCCTCGGATTGGGTTGTTGTTGGTTGTTTATGGGTGTTTCACGTGGCTCAGAGTTTGGGGCGTGACAGGTTTTTTGGCTCTTGTGAGTTGTGATCTAAAACGGTTTTCAATTGTTTTATTGGCTTGAAAGAGAGTCGAAAAACTACACTTCGTTTATCGAGCATGTTTAGCTTATATTGCACGTGTTGTTTAGAATCTGTTGAGCTTTGGCTCACGGTGTGGGATTTGCTTTTTTTCAGGTACCGGTCACGCTGGTTGATCTAGAGGTGCCAGAGGAGGTGGAAGAGCTGTAGTCTTCCCTTTTTGTTCTTTTGTTACATGTATGCTTATAAAATGTCTTCCAGGCGTTGAAGCCGTGTAATGTTGTCGTTTGGCGTTTATATATAATGCTTGTATGGTTTAAATTTAGAGTATATTCTCGGGTTGGGTATCTTGTATGGTTGTTTATGGGTGTTTTACGTGACCCGTAATTTGGGGCGTGACACTCTAACTTATTTTTTAAAATAAAATAAAATAACTATTGACAATTCTTATACAATATTTTGGGCTTCTGAGTTGCTCAACCAAACTACAAATCACTTTTAATAATATTTTATTCGATAAGTATTCAAATACAAAATAAGCTCATAAGCACAATTCATGTGGTACAAGAAATTTTGTCATTTATAGATCCTAAATTGAAATTTATTGATTTTTTTTATATTTATTAAAAGATTTATCATCATTTGATTAAATTTTTATAATTTTTAGACTTTTCTTGTTTTTAGTAAAATTTATTATTTTTTAATTTTTTAATTTTTTTTACTTTTTTATTTTTTTATTAACATGAGTCTAAAATAAAATAAAAACTTAGTAAATAATCACAATTTTCAAACCAAATGCGTCTAACAATTTACTATTAAATAGTCAAACAAAAGCTTCCTATATTTGTTTCTGCAATTTACCATTAACAATTTACCATTAAATAGTTAGACAAAGATTTTTTTGATAGTTAGACAAAAGCTTTATTTATATTTGTTCATGCAATTTACCATTAACAATTTACCATTAAATAGTTAGACAAAGGCTTTCTATATCAATAAAGCTAGTGACACTACCTAGTGCACCGCCTTTTCACTTGTTGCAATTAGTTTGATAAATTCTAATTATTTATTAAGTTTTTTTATTTAAAATTAATTTTGATGAAAAAAGTACAAAATATTTATTAACAAATTATAAAAAATAAAAAATTTTTAATTAAATGATGACAAAAATTTTATAAAATATAAAAAAAAAGTTAATAAACCCCAATTTAGCATATATAAATGGCAAAATTTCTTATACCACATGAATTGAGTTTCAGAACTTATTTTGTATTTAAATATGCCAAATTGGGGTTTATTGATTTTCTTATATTTTAATAAAAATTCTATCTATTAAAAGTTAAAGTTTTTTTTTTAGAAAGTTAATTTTTAAGTTAAACTGCTTGGTGTAGTTATAATTATAATTTTTAAATTTTATCTATTTAATTTTTAAGCTACCCTGCTGCACTGCTTTTTCACTTGTTAGTCTTTGATTTAATAAATTATAATTATTTATTAATTTTTTTTATTTTAGAGTTCATTCTAATAAAAAAATTTAACACTAAAAAATTATAAAATAATAAATTTTACTAAAAACGAGAAGAGTTTAAAAAATATAAAAAAAATGATCAAATAAAGATAAATTTTTTATTAAATATAAAAAAGTTGATAAACTCCAATTTAGTATCAATAAATGACAAAATTTATTATACCACATGAATTGTGTTTCAGAGCTTATTTTGAGTTTGAATTTGCCAAATAGGAATTTATTAGTAGTTTTTATATTTAATAAAAAAATTATCTAGAAAAAAGTTAAGTTTTTATTTTTTTTAGAAAATCGGGTTTTAAGTTAAACTGTTGGGTATCTTTATAAAACCTACTATTTTATTTTCAAAGCATAAAAATCTATACAAATTCTATACACTCTAACTTATTTTTTAAAATAAAATAACTATTGATAATTCTTGTACAATATTTCGAAATTCTGAGTTGTTCAACCAAATTACAAATCACTTTTAATAAAATTTTATTCGATAAGTATTCAAATACAAAATAAGCTCATAAGCCTAATTCATGTGGTACAATAAATTTTGTCATTTATAGATCCTAAATTGAAATTTATTGACTTTTTATATTTAATAAAAAATTTACCATCATTTGATTAAATTTTTATATTTTTTAGACCTTTCTCGTTTTTAGTAAA